>CM071571.1:92668706-92895742 GCA_036426205.1 Ascaphus truei | reverse complement strand
CTACGTGCGTCTGAGTGTCTACGTGCGTACTGGTTGGCTACGTGCGTCGTGACGTTGTGTCTACGTGCGTCTGCCGTTGTCTACGTGGTCTGTCTGTGTATATGTGTGCCTGGGTGTCTACGTGTGTCACATGCCTGTGTATATAGTAGTGTGTGTGTGTGTAGTGTCTGGTGTTGGTGTATACGTGTTGTGTGTGTTACGTGTGCCACGTGTGTGTGTATACGTATGCCTACTGTGTGGTGTGTATACATACATGTGTGTGGTGTATATAAGTGTGTGGTGTGTATACATGTGTAGTATATGTGTGTAATGGTGTGACAGTGTGGGCGTGTGGGTGTATAAGTGGTGTTGCTGTGTGATACGTGTGTAGATTGTGTGTAGTGGTGTATATGTGGTTGCGTGTAAGTGTGTCTGAGTCGTGTATACGTGTGCTGCTGTGTGTATACGGTGTCTGCTGTGTGTATACGTGTGTCTGCTGTGTGAGTTGCTGTTGTATACGTGTTGTCTGTATAGGTGTCTGTTAGGTGTGTGTGTGTGGTGTCCGTGTACGTGTGTGTCTGTGTACGTGTGTGTGTCTGTGTACGGTGTGTGTTATGTGTACGTGTGTGTGTGGTGGTGTGTGCCTACATGTGTGTGTCTAATTGGTGTGTGTCGTCTAGTGTGTGTGGTCTACATGTGTGTTTGTGACGTGTGTGTTGTCTTATGTATAGAGATTATAGATGTGTGGTGTGGGTGGTGTATATAATATATATATCTATAAATATATAATATTATGTATAGAGATATATTAGTGTGTTGTGTGTGGGTGGGGCAGCACCGGGGAGGGGCGAGGGGTGGAGGGGGGGAGAGAAGAGCAAAGGCGGAGGGGGGAGGGGGGAGGAGGGGGGAGCGCAGGAGCAGGGGGGGGCATGAGGGGGGGGGGGAGAGCACGGGACTGGGAGGGGGGTGAGCAGCACGGGGCATGTGGAGGGGGGAGGTGAGCAGCACGGGGCATGTGGAGGGTATCAACTCACTGCAAGGCTGCGGGAGCCCCCCCGCTGGCCTCCGCCTCGAGGATGAGGCGGCCCTCCTCGGTTTTTCTGGGGGTGTCAAGAGGAGACGGGTTGGAAGGATCCGAGCGCAGACGTGTCCTACGGTGCTGAGTAGCGGGCGACTGGGTGAGAGGGGGGGAGGATGGTGCCGCTTTCGGAATAGGACGTTTCCCCCCTTTGTGGGGGGGAGGAAGGGGATACGTGGAAGCGGGTGGTGTGGGTGGAAGGTGGGTAAGGGAGCGGGTCGGGTTCGGGGCGTCGGGATCGGGGCTGGCGGGGGATCCTAGGGGGGGGGTGGGGGAACGGGAAAGGGAGGGCGGGGCTGGCGAAGGGGGAGATGGGGAACCGAGGTAAACCGGGGGGGGCGGAAGGGAATGGAGTGAGGGGGGAGTGTGATAGGGCAAGGGATTAGGCGGCCACAGGGAAGCGTGCGGTGGGGGGGGATCACAGGCGGAAGGAAGGGGGGGCGGGGAAGGGAAGGGAAGGCTGGGGGGGGGGTGGGGGGGGGGAAGGGCATAGGGAAGGGGGTGTTGGCGCGTGGGCGTTAGTGTGGGAAGGGAAACAAGGGCAAGGGGGGGGGTGGCGGGAAGGGAAAGCGGAGAAGGGGAGCCGGGCGGGGAAGGGAAGCGGCAGTTGTGGGCAGTTCGCGTGGGGGTGGTGAAGGGAAGGGAAAGGGGGGGGGAAGGGAAAGGGAAAGGGGGGGGGGAAGGGAGATGGGAAATGGGGGGGGGGGGGCAGGGGGTGGGGGAGGGAAGGGAAGAGGGGAGGGTGGGGTGGTTGAAGGGAATGGCCAAGGGGGGGGGGGGAGGGCATGGCACAGGTGTGTTTTTTTGGGGTGAAGGGCATGGCCAGGGGGGGGGTTGAGGGGGGGGGGGGGGGCGTGATGGAAGGAACTGGGCCAGGGGGGTTGGGGGTGAAGGGCATGGCCAGGGGGGTGGGGGTGAAGGGCAGGCAAGGGGGGTTGGAAGGCTGAAAAGGGCATGGCACAGGGGGGGGGGGGGGGTGGGGGGGGGTGAAGGCATGGCCAGGGGGGGGGGTTGAAGGGCATGGCCAGGGGGGGGGTTGAAGGGGATGAACTGGTGTGATGAAATGAAGGGCAGGGCCAGGGGGGTTGGGTTCGGGGGGGGGGGTGGGGGTGAAGGCATGGCCACGGGGGGGTGATATATTGAAGGGCATGCCAGGGGGGGTGAAAGGGCATGCCAGGGGGGTGGTTGGGGGTGAAGGCATGGCCAGGGCGCGGTTGGGGGGGTGGGTGAAGGGGCATGGCCAGGGGGGTTGGGGGGGTGAAGGGCATGGCCAGGGGGGTGGTTGGGGGTGGGGTTGAAGGGCCATGGCAAGGGGGGGTGAAGGGCATGGCCAGGGGGGGGGTGAAGGGTATGGCCAGGGGGGTTGGGGGGGTGAAGGCATGGCCCAGGAGGGTTTGGGGTGAAGGGCATGCCAGGGGGTTGGGGGCTCATGGGTTAACTGCGGGCGTGTGGAGGAACGAGGTCCCGAACTACCCCCCCCCCCCCCCCCCTCTCCCTCCGGGAACCGCGCCCTTTATCTTACTCCCGCGCTTCTGCGGGCACCATGCGTGGCATCGGTGCCGTAAAACTGAGGGTCGGGGTTGGCTTTGGATTCCTTTTTCGGGGGTTCTTGCGGCCTCTTCTGCGGGGACCCGGGCTAAGCGTGCCGAACCCAACCGGGCGATAACCCCAATTTCTTTTTTCTTAGGCTCCTTGTTCCCACGGACCAGGGCGCGTGGGGCGTAGAGTGATGTTCTGGGCGTGGTGGCATTTCTAACTTCTTGCGGTGGGTGGGCCATGGTCGCCCCCCCTCAGGGGCTGCCGCGGTCGAAGGCTGTTTTTCCCGTGTGACAGGCGGACCTACAACTCCCCGGCGGAAAGTCCTAGTAAGGGGCGCGTCCCTGTGTGGGAAGGGATCCAAGGGGAAAAAGAGGGCTGATGAGGTCGCCGTGTGGCGGGGGGGCATGGTTCGAGAATGAACCCCAATACCCACCGTGCGTTTCCGGTTGGAAGTGTTTTTATACAAAAGTCAATTGGGGGAGGGGAAAGGGTCATGCATAAGTGGGACGGCGGAGGGACAGCAGGATGGACTTACCCAGCCCTCATACGCGGCGTGTTCCGTGAAGAAATAAATTACAAGATGTGGGGACGAAGAGAGATTCTCAGGGGGCGCGCCCCCGTCCTGCGGGAAGTTTCTCCGGTTTTTGTAACTGGGATACTCTGGACTCTCTGGGGGTACCGAGTTACGTGAATGAGGGGTGTGGAACTCCGTGACTTTCGTTCTGCTGCGGAGCATGCTCTCGGTGTGTGGAGGACGGGCCGACGGGGTCGACCGCCTCAGAGGGGATGGAGGGGGGCTTATGGCCGCCGGCGTCCACCGGCCGTTCGGGGCCTCCGTTCGTTTCGGACCTCCCAGAACGGCGGCAGAGCGGGGAGAAAGGGAAGGGAAGGGCGGGGGGGGCGAAGGCGAAGGGGAGGGGGGGGGGGGCTGCGCGGGAAGGGCAGGGAGGGGGGGGGGGCGGATGGAATGAGGGCAGGTACCTGGGGGGGGGGGGTGAAGGGAAAGGGAGGTGGGTTCGGGGGGGGGGGAAGCGGAAGGGAAGGGGGGATGGGGGGTGGACAGGGCAGGGCAGGGGGGGGGGCGTGAAAGGGGAATGGCCGGGGGGGGGGGGGGGGAAGGGGCATGGCCGGGGGGGGGGGGGTGCGGTGATGGGTTTTTTATTATTTTCTGGGGGGGGTGAGGGGTTGTGAAAGGCATGGACGGGGAGGGGGGGAAGGCATGGCAGGCCGGGAGGGGGTGGTGAAGGGCAGGCGGGGGGGGGTGACGGGGAGCAGGCGGGGGGGGTGAAAGGGCATGGCCAGGGGGGGGGAGTGAAGGGGGCAAATGGCAGGGGGGGGGGGGTGTAAGGGCTATGGCCAGGGGGGGGGGGGGGGAAGGGCATGGCCAGGGGGGGGTGAGGCATGGGCCAGGGGGGGGTGGAAAGGGCCGGCCAGGGGGGGGTGAAGGGCATGGCAGGGGGGTTGGGGGTTGAAGGGCATGGACAGGGGCCGGGGGTTGGGGCGTCTCGAGAGGTAGGATTTGAAGGGCATGACAATGTCCGGTGGGGGTTGAGGTGGTGAAGGATGGCAGGGGGGTTGGGGGGAAGGGCATGGCCAGGGGGGGGGGTGTTGTGAAAGGGGGGTGAAGGGCATGGCCCAGGGGGGGGTGAAGGCATGGCCAGGGGGGTTGGGCGTGAGGGCATGGCCAGGGGGGTTGGGGGTGAAGGGCTGGAAAGGGGTGGTTGGGGAAGGGCATGGAAAGGGGGGGGGGGGAGGATGGGTGTGGGGGGGGGGTGAAGGGCATGGCCAGGGGGGGTGAAGGGGGGTGAGGGCATGGCCACAGGGGGGGGGGGGTGAAAGGGCAGGGACGAGGGGGGGGTGCGGGGTGATGTGGGAAGGGACTTGGAAGGTGGGGGGTCTGGAGGGCGGTGAAGGGAGGAAAGGGGTGGGGGCAGAGGGATGGCCAGGGGGGGTGCGGGAGCCCGCAAGGGGGGAAGGGATTATGGAAAAGGGGGGGGGTGTGAAGGGAACCTGGCAAAGGGAGCGGGGGTGTAGGGAATGGCCAGGGAGGAGTGGGTGAAGGGCATGGAAGGGGGGGGGTGGTGGTGAAGGGCCGGCCGGGGGGGGGGGGATCAGTGAGAGGTGGGAAGGGCTGCCAGGGGGTTGTGGGTGTTAAGGGGTTTAAGGGGCCGGGGGGGGGTGAGTCGGAGTAGCCGGGCCAGGCGGCTTGTTACGCCTGGGTGGGGGGGTAGGGTGTTGAATGAAGAGCCGAGGGGTGGGCCTCAGCCAGGTGAACATGAGCGCCGTGGAGCAGGTAGGGGGGTGGTGGTGAATCAATTGAAGCGCCGGGGGGCGGTGCAGTGATGCGCACACCGGGGGGGGGGGGTGACGGCCCGGGGGGGGGGTGTGTGTTGAATGATGAAAAAAAAAAAAAAAAAGTGAATGATGGTGAAATGAAAGATACCTTCCCCTGCGGGTTAACTTACCTCGCACCGGGCCGCGTTCCTCCTCAGGTTCCTCGGCGGAGGGTCGAGTAGGGCCCCGGCGAGGCGGAGCTGAGACGCTCAGGTCAGGAGGTGTGCTAAGCGGTGGTGTTGTGCCCGTGCAAGAGAGAAGAGCGGAGCAAGCGCGCGGCCCGGGGGGGGGTGTAGGGATGGTGAGTTGGGGGCGCGGGCTCTAGGCATTGAGAAGGTCCCAGGCGAGCGGTGATCGGGGCGTGGCGTGGGGGTGCCCTGGAGGAGGTCGGGACACCCACCTTCTTCTTGTGCTCTCTAAACACTCTCTCATAGGTAGCGGGGGGGGGCGCGGTCTGTGGGACGGGACCGCACCGCGTGGGAGAGGGTGAGCACGGGGGAGAAGGATTGAGTCACCCGCGTGGAGAGAGGGTGAGCACCGGGCGAGTGTGGTGTAGCACCGGGGAGCTTGGGAGACCGGGGGATGAGGGTGAGCACCCGGTGATTGGAGATGAGAGGTTGAGCATGGGAAGGAAAGAGGGTGATTGGTTGATGTCCTGCGGAGCATCAAGTGGTTGATAGGGGGGGTTCCGTTGTTGCGGCCGCAGCCGGGGGCGGGGGGGGGTTCCAAGGTGCGGGCAGCCGTTAAGGGAGGGTGATGTTTGTGTGTGAGGAGGGTGGAGATAGCTGGTGTGTTGTGTACGATGAGGGGCTGTGTGTGCGAGGGTGTGTGTCCGTCTGGGAGGTGTGCGTCGTGGAGGATGGGTGGAGTGAGGAGTGGGTCGTGAGCTGTGTAGTGCGCAACGCGTTGAGTGAGGTGTGTGGTGTGTGCGTTATGAGGACCGGGTTGGAGTGATGTTGTGTTGTTTTTGGAACACCAGTACACTCCGCCTCAGGCCCAATGCGAGCGTGTGCGGGGGCGTGGGCGGGGCTGCCCAAGGACCAATGAAGATTTCCCTAGGGACACGGACATCCCAGGCAGGCAGGCAGGCATGGGTGCAGGCAGGCAGGCAGGCTACAGTGCTTTCACCTAATTATATAGTAAAGATGCCAACCATGAGGGGACTTTTGTCGTCAAAGTGCTTTTCAGAAATATTACAATATTACAAAAATAAATAAACTACAAACTGGATATATGATATTGGAATTGTTCAGTTTCCATTTAATTAAAAAATGTACTAGTTGCTATCCTTATACAGGGACTGACATTTGTCAAGGTAAGCGGTAACATCTTGCAGTGTAGTAGCGGGGCCAGGAGCGTGAGGTTTCAATTCTTCTACCCGAATGGTCTAATATGTTAAAGAAAAGACAAACCATCACACTCCCATTGGCAGGTTTCCTGTGTATGAGAGACACACTTCCCAGAGACGGAATTTAAAAGTGTTGAAGCTAAGGGTAGCATGTATGAGAAAGTTGTGCCATTAACACCCAACAATTGGCCAGGGAGAAATCTCCAATGGGGGGGGGGAGTAGCGGGTCCCTCCGCTCAAGCCACGCCCCCCCTCCCACTCAAGCCTCCCACTCCCGCCCACCTCCCGCTCCCTACAGACCACATATCGCGGTCTGTGTCTGTCAGCGCCTCGCCTGTCTGCAGTGCGGGCGTGCTGACTGAGGGAGCGGGGCCTTAGCCTAGGGCTCAAAAAGGTGACGCTGTTTCTGAAGGGAAAAGGGATTTGACTTTGTAAATGGTTGCTATAGGAACAAAAATGCTTGTTGCATTAGAATACATTAAAAATGTCTTTAAAATTGTTTATTTATTTCAATGCTACAAGTATTTACTCATAGTAAAGAACTGATTTATTTAAAAAAACACACGTCTATAACTTGTACTATGTTGAAAACTAATAAAAACTATCTGAAGAAAAGAAAAAAAAACACATGTAGGATAATGCTTGAACTGCAGCTCTAAATAAATTAGTAGAGCATCTAATGGGGGAGACATACAGTACAGTATTAAAGTCACATGTATCAATTTATATCTTGTTTTGTCCTTATGTTTCAGTTTAAAATGTAATAAACCTTCAGGACAAGCCTTACAAGCTTGTGTCAAATGTACCAAATGCAATAGAGTAGCTGATCATATTTGCTTTATACTTATATTCTATTGTGTATTTTTTTTTGTTATCTATGAATGTTAAACATGTTATTGCAAATGTAATAGATGATGCAGCAATCTCACATTACAATCAACAGGCCTCAGCATCAATATCATGTTATAACATGTTAACGTGTTAACTCAAGTTTTAGAGATAACATAAAAAATGCGTATTGCATGATTTTCACATTGAGCTACAGACGCAGCGGCCGTTATTCGAACATTTACCTGGGTAAATGTTGCGTTATGTCTCGTGGAGGTTGTGAGATGTTCCGCTGCAGACATAATGGCCCATTGGATTAGCACAGTAGGGGTCCCTGAGTCCTACCGGGGTCTGCCTGTCTGTAATATGTAGTTTGATAAATTAGGTTTTAATTTTCCTGCTGGTGAGTTCTACTTTTTTCTTGGAGCGGATGGATATGGATCTTTGCCTGTGTATTCTGTTACTGTGAGAGGATCTACAACCACCACCAGATGTCCCAGGGAGACGTCTCTACATGTCGGGGCTACATTGGACTTCCAGGGAGCCAGGCGGTGATCGATTGTGAGTAACGTGTACTCCACACCGGGCGCAGCCGGGGTGAACCGAGGGAGACTGAGTGAGTTGCTTTCTCACGTACTATCCCCTGAAAAGTGTTCCGTTAAGCCCTCCTTGCCTTCCCTGCTATCCTGCACTGTTATGTGTACCCTTTTAACCCGCATTATCCGGTGCAAACTCCTATGACTATTTATGATTAATGGCTGCTGCCAGCAACATTGACCGTCACTCTTTGAGCTTTTACACGTTTTTTTTCAGAGTGTGATTTAATTGATTGGTTGGCTAGTGGTTTTATTTACTCACGGTGTGGGACCAGGATTCCATATCCTAGGGACAGGGGGGATCCCAGAAAGGACCATTGCGGTCGGATTCTCTGGTGGTCCTTTTGATCCAATCTAGCAGGGGAGTCACATATATCTGGGAACGGTTATAGCGGAAGGCAACTTAGATGGAGCTTGTCGCCTCCTCTGCAGATCTGTCCTCCGGCCAGGTGGCCCCCACAGTACTCCAATAAGGCGCAGGAGCGCCATCTTTAGCTGCCACCGGACGAGGGGGACTCTGTGAGTATCCTGAAACTCGCTTGAGGAAACCCTCGCCATCTTCCGCATTTTTTAGAGTATGTGCCACTCCGTTTTTTAGCACCAGGAGCGCACACGGGAACAGCCAGTGGTATCGGATGCCTTGATCCCTCATTGCTCTTGTAACGGGGGCCAAAGCTCTTCTCTTGGCAAGCGAGGCTGGGGACAGGTCATGGTACACCTGAAATTTGATTTGTTCATATTCCATGACCTTTGTTTCTCTGGATATTCTACACACTTCATCCTTAGTGCGGTAACAGTGAAATCGGAGCACTATGTCTCTGAGGGGGTCTCCTTGCTGAGGTCTCCCCCTTAGTGCACGGTGGCACCTGTCCAAAAGGAGATCTCTGTCCGCCATGTCTGGGAAGAGGTGTTCTAGCCATTTCATGGCGAACTCCTCTGGGTCAGTAATGGATTCTGGTACTCCTCTTAGTCTGATGTTACACCGCCGGTCTCTGTTTTCGGCCTCTTCTATTTTGTCCTCCAGGGAGCTGACCTGATCTTTTAGTGTGGCCATTTGGTTTTGCGTTTGGGTTAGGGCAACCACAGTGTCGTCCGATTTGGACTCTAGAGCATCTGTTCGCTCCCCCAACGCGCCCACATCTTTTCTGAGAGCCCACAATTCCGATTTGAAGAATTTCTTCATGTGAGCGCAGAATTCCTTCATATCTTTGCGCCGCATCACTTCTAAATCGTCTGGTTCCTCAGCCGGGGTATCTATTTCTGGGTCTGATGTGGCCGGTTTTGCTGGGGTCTCCGGTTTGTCTGCCCTTGCTGCATCTTTGTTTTTTAAATAATTGGACACCGGTTGAGTTTTGTGGCGTAGTGTTTTACTCGAAGCCATCTCTGTATGTTTATACACCCTTTGCAGGTTTGAATTACTGCGTTGTTCGCGCGTCTGCTGTAGATAAATCAATTATAAGTGCAGGAGGGAACGGAGCCTAATCTCTAAGCCTCCATTCACCTACCCGTTGCGCATGCGCCTCTCAGTGGTTTTATTTACTGTAGGTAATTAATTGACTAGTGGTTTTATTTCTTTAATTGATTGGCTGGCTAGTGGTTTTATTTAGGTAATTGATTGATTGCCTATTGCTTTTAATTTTACAGTTTGGGTGTTTTTGTGCTTGTTGTATAGGTTTTATTATTGTGTATTTTGGACATTCAGGCTTTTGTATTAGGGTGACCATTGACTGCTATAGTATCTTATGCCCATATTATATGGGTATGATGTACAACTGTAACAATCAATGGGTACAGGGTGGGTATAGTGGGTCCAGGGTGGGAGGTTAGGCTTCCCGGGTGCGTAGCGGGGCAGGTAATTAACCGCTGTGGTGATTAAGGGGCTAGGTGCCGTTAGATTCTATTTATTATGTATGCTTTCTGGCAACGGAGGACATGGCCTTGCAGTATGCTGACGAGGACGCCCTTCACATTGGCAAGGGTAGGTAGAACTGTTTTTATTTACTTTATTTATGCTGCCTGGCTAATGTTGTTTTTAATAATGGGCAAATTATCTATTATCCATAACTGGATTATAGTTATTTTGCCCATTACTGTACTGTATGAATTTGGTGGGGGGGGAGGTGTATTTATTGAAATGCAGGCCATGATTATTTTTTTAAATACAGGAATGGTACCGCAGGCCAGCGGGGCCAACTGAGGACCCACGACGCCCACGACGCCCACGGGGACACCTGAGGACCCACAGACACCTGGGGGGAGGATCTGGGGGCCCCGCCACTGTGGGGGCCCCAGGGACCTGCAGGGACCACCCAACGACCCCTAGGGACCTGTGTGGATGACCCGGGGACCCCCAGACACCCGCAGGGACCACCCATGGACCCAGTTGGGGCGCACAGAATCCGACAGGGATCACCTGGAGGTCCACAGATCCTAGCGGGGACCTCCCAAGGGCCCCCAGACACCCTGGGAACCCCTGGGGTGCACTACGGGGCCTGCGGACACCCGTCGGGACCACTCGGAGACCCCCACCAGCCTGGTATTAATCCTGTGTCTATTTATAATAAATATTGGTTTATGTGGGGGCACAGGGGGTTGGCTGTGTTTATTACTTCTTACTACATATTTTAATTTAAATGTATGACTAGTGTAGATGAGCAGGGGTTCTCAGGAGCAGAACCGCGTTGGTTTCAGTTCCGGGGACGCCCTGCTTCCCGACATAAAGGCCCCGTTATGGGGTGCCGGTATCTCCTATGCATAGAAATGTCCCGATCACGTGACGCGAGATATTTCCATGCATAGGAGATACCGCCACCCCATACCGGGGCCTGTATCTTGGGAAGTAGTGGTCCCCGGACCTGAAATCAATGTGATTCAGCTCCGGAGACCCCCTGCTACATTACTGTAATGTTTAAAATGAAATAAAACCCCCGCGATCGCCTGTGAGATGCGCGCAGTTAGTGTGACTGATTCAGCCTATCTCTTACTGCGCGTCTCTTACAGACAGGCAGACCCCGGTAGGACTCTCACAGCAGGGACTCATGCTGTGTTAATCCGATGGGCCATTAGTGTGCTGCGGCAAAATTTGAGGATCACGGGGAGATCTCGAAATCCATTTCGAGAAATGTTCGAATAACTGTAATGTATGGTTATGACAGATATGTTATTGTGCAACATTTAGCTACTTCTGATGGTCTAACTGTCCATGAAATGTCTGTGAATTGACTGTACCTCTGATCATTTAATATAACCATGTATTATCATAACTCTGCGCCCAGGACATACTTGCAAACGAGAGGTAACTCTCAATGTATAACTTCCTGGTAAAACATTTTATAAATAAATAAATAAGTGGTAAATCACAGTCCAAGTTTTTCTTTCATGCAAAGTGAGTTGGGTTTAAATAGTCCCTCTTCCTTAATATTTTTAGAGAAGTAATAGTGTATAATCATTTTCTACAGTGCTGTAAATAGAAGTGGAAGCGCAACACTTCTATTCTGATCGCATTTACCACTACAATGAACCAGTTTCCCCCTAAAAGACAAGTATAATTAGCATGTCATACCTTGTACATCATAAGAGCCCCAGAAATGCCAGCCCTTTTGATGTATAGGTTATGTTATGAGGGCACTTTAGGGGTTAAGGCACTTTGATATTTGAATATTACATACTTCATAGTGTGTCCTTAAAGACTATAGAATTTTAGCTTCAAAATGTATCTCCAGGGCCGCCGACAGGGGGGGGACAGCTGGGACTACTGTCCCAGGCCCGGCGGGTGAATGTGACCAGCCAGAGCTGGAAGTTGGGCCCAGCCAGAGGTCAGGCCCAACATCTGCCTCCAGCTGTTGAGCCCCAGCTCTCCCCTACTGCAGCTGGCTTCTCCCTCCCCCATTGCAGTGGGGCTGGCCTCCTGTGCAGGCCCTGTCCGAAAGTTAGGTCCAACTGATTGGCATGGCACTGGAAGCTTCTCTCTAAGGGGAAAAGTGTGTGTATTTGTGTTTTTTGAATGGTAGGGGGAGGTTATTATGTTATTATGTGAATGGGGGAGGGGGGTTGTTATATGAATGGAGAGAGGGTGGTTGCGTGAATTGGGGAGGGGGTATTTGAATGAGGGAGGTGCTTATGTGTATTAGGGAGAGGGGGGTAGGCATAATATGTGTATTGGGGAGGGGAATTATGTGTATTGCTGAAGGGGTTGTGAATTGGGGGAGCGAAAGGTAGGTGGGGGTGTGGGAAGGAGAGGGAGAGGGAGAGAGAGGTGGTAGGGAGAGAGAGGTTGGGGAGAAAGAGAGAGAGATGGGGGAGAGGGATGGGGGCATGAGGGAGGGAGATAGGTGGGGGCGTGAGGGAGAGAGAGAGGGTAGAAGGAGCGGATGAGGGAAAATGGGGTTTGAGATAGAGTGGGGGTCTTGCAAGGCCGCCGACACTGGGGGGAGTGGGGCAGTGAAAACTATAGTCCTGGGGCCCCGGGAAAGCTTCCTGCGGCCCTGTGCATGTGTTACCAGAAAGCACCTCTGATCCTCTGATAATAACCTTGTGGAGATGTGCCTTAAGGAGCAATCCAAGCAATATCCTACATGTATTTATTAGTATTATTTTTTAAAGGAAACACTTCTGTAGTATAGGATAATACGTACTACTTTTTTATTTTAAAATTCCACTCAATGCAATTTTTAATGAGTTTTAATACTGAGCTTCTTTTGATTTCTATAGAAGGCTTTAGCCACCTCCCCACAAGTGCAAGATCGTGTAACACTTTACATGTTTGTGATAATTAGATTTATCACTGTAATAGGTATATAAGGGATGCTTATGTGAAACACTAGCTTCTTGACAAAGGTACAAGTTGGGAACTGATTTCCCCCAAATCAGGTTATTGATTTCACTTCAACAAATTGTGATTTTTCTACAAATCCTATGGAGTGGTGCTCTGCCCCTTCATTTGAAGAAGATTTAAATTTATGTGATAATTCGTATCCAATATCCCCAGCAGTTTGAGCTGTAAACTGTAACAATAGATAATGTTACCTTAGTAATATAAAAATACATTGTACAGTAGCTGCTGCGTTACACTGCCTGGAGGACTGATTTGAAACTTAAAGGCAGTCATTTAGTGAACCCTAGGAAACAGGATTTTGCCGATTGATCACGGGAGAACCAATCGATCGGCAGCTTAGGAAATTCGTTTTTAATAAAGGTAACGAAATAATATAGAGATAATAATAATAATAATAATATATCTATTTTTTTTTAAAGATGCTTAGATTTCTCAAAAGTAATGTACCTGTTGCTATGTGCAGCACAGGAATGTTACAATTTAAGCTCTGTAGCGGGTAGGCACGCCCTCCCAAGCTTGGTGCTTGGGAAGTAAGAAAAAAAAAAGTGTGTTTGAAGCGCGCTCAATAGGCCCCCCGATGAAACCCCCCCCCACGCTTGCAGAATTCACCGGACATCTGCACTCGTGCTTGGAGAGTTGGTGACGTCACCACTCAAGCATGAGCGTGGTCAGTGCCAGCGGGGCCACAGCCTTGGGCCTGGGACATAGTGGTTTGCCGAGTGCAGAGGCACGCTTAGGCTCAGGGAAAGCGGTGCTTTCCCTGGCCTTACACAGCGCGCCGTCCGTGGGCGTGTCGGGAGCGGACCAGTGAGATCACGGAGCTGGTTCGCCCTCATTGGGCGAACCGCTCACGTGACCGGCCCTGCGCACCGGCAAGCAGAAAAATCTGAAGACTCGGTGAGACACATGCTTCCCCAAGCGTGCGAACGCGTGCGCGAGCCCCTGCTAAAGCCGCCATTATTGCGGCTGCAGGGGCTCAGTGCCGAGCAGCAGCGCACCTCAGCACGGGTCAGCGCATAAGCGCTGACCATGCCCGAGGCCTTAGGGTTAAACCCTTAGCACATGGCTGTGCATGTGAGTTGGCTCCTGGGTATGTTACAATGTTGCACTTCCAGGTGCATGCTAGTCTGGTGAGGCATGAGTCAGAGTTAGGAAGTCATGTGACTAGTGGGGTGCAAGTTCTGCCCAGAGACTGTGGGTAGAAAGGTTCACACCCCCTTGATACTTGGTATATAAATTGGGGGCCCTCCCCTTTTCCCCTGGGGTTGAGGTGTTCTGAGTCTGAGTCCTGGAGTGGATCTGGTTCCTGCCCTGGCTCCAGTTAAGTCAGGTACAGGAGTGACTCCTGAGTCCTGCTAAGGCCTATCTATCCAGATAAGGGTGAGGATTAATTACCTCAGGCATCAGTTACTGCTGAAGCCTATCTGGATCAGGTAAGGGTGAGGATAATTACCCCAGGTACTAGCCCCTGTGAACCTTGTATCTGCCCAGATATGGGTGGATGGTTTAATGCTGAAGGACGCTGTATGTAATTTACTATATGATTATTATATCAAGACTATAATAAACCAGTTCTGTTCTACCCTTCCTGGCACTCCTGAAGTGGACTCATTTAATACAGGTCATGTGAGGAATGAATCCCTGCCTTTGGCTGGGCCCTTGCAGGTGGAGGTGCTGCACCGTATCCATACTCCAAGCTTCCTATACACGAAGGCCCAGGCTCCAGTTTACCAACACAACAATTAAAGTGACGAAGGCGCTCAACGCTTGATCCCTTGTTCGTTTGAAGTAATTGCAATAAGCAGATAAACAATATGGGACATGGGGGTATGTGAGGAAATAATTGAAGTAAAGTCCCCAGATGGACCAATGATCCCTGAAGGGCAAGATAAAAGGCAAGGTAACCTAAATCAAGCCCTCATGGGGATGGTTCCTGGACTCACAATGAATAATAAATAAAACTCACAACAATCCCCTTCCAATGTCCCATAGAGGCGTGCAGCCAAGTAGAGAGATGCTGGTCTCAAAAGACAGAATGGAGATAGAAAAAAACCAGCGCACAGCCAAGAGTGGGTCCCAAGCAAATATGTTTAAAAATTCTTCTTTATTTAATCCATCTAAAAATGGAGGTTAACACCCTCCTACGCGTTTCGTGTAAACATACACTTTATCAAGGAGTATGCTTGATCTGCACATCACTACCTTTATATACACACAGTAATTTCCCATGGGGATTGTGGCCGTGCCTGCCGGGTCTTCCTCCGAGGTGTGACTGAGCGCGAGGTAGGATGGGAGTGGTAGCCCATTCATATGGACGTTAGGGAGAACTCAGGGGGCGGTCCCAGTGAGGCAATTACATCATCACGCATTATGGGCGTGTTTATGACGTCAGTTTTTGGCGCGAAAATAGGAAATTACTGTGTGTATATAAAGTTGTTTAAATAAAATTAATGTATTATAAATGTATTCGCTTTAAATATAGGTGTTTAAAGATGTATAAGTTTAGTGCAGAATACTATATATTTTTTTGCCTTCCCTGAGTGAGGGGCTGGATTATCCACCGACAGTCAATCACAGGAGGAGTATAGGTATAAAGAGCGCCCATTTAGTAACCTCCGATATTCCCTGACGAAGTATAGTTCATATACGAAACGCGCTGGAAAGAAGAGGGCGCGTTCCTATCACCACCTATTAAGGTTTATTTGTATTGCCAATATTGACTTTTTACGGGACATTCTCTGGCTGTCTTCACCGTTTACCCGTAAAAGACGCGACATGAGAAACTTCATCGACGCCATCTGATGACGTCACCAGGGTCGGTGCGGTGAGCTGATGCCGAGAACAGGCAAGGGAGCCCTTCTCTCCGTGACAGCGGCGGCTGTATCCTCACCATACAGTGAGGGGCCTTGATCTACTCGAGTGGAGGGTGTACAAGGACTGCCACCTGGGAGTGTAAGGAGAGATCCGATCCGGTTGCTGGGCTGATACAACTTGATCCACGGTTGCAGTCTGCTGTAGTGGTAACATGTCCCTATACATGTCATGCTAATATATATTTTCCTTGATGTACGTGCAATACTTACCTGTTTAACACTATAAACACTTTTTAATATACTACACCATGAGGTTTTTTGCGCTGTTTCTCTTTTTGTTTTTGTACCAACAGGTGAGCAACACTAACACCTACTATCCATCTATATCCTGCCCGAGGGGTTAGGGGGGTTACATATGTTTTTCACACCTTACACAATACGGGCCTACACCATGATAGATTGATGCTCAGAGACGATTTATTTGTGAAAACATTCCCTTTGCTCTCTGGGTTTATTCTAGAATCATCATAACTGGGTTATACAATATGTCGAATATGTGGCATGTATTATATTAGGGGTTTAAGCACAAAGCTTAAACATGTCCCCCAAGAGCAGGAAACAAACCCTTGAACTAAACAAAGGAGATAAAGAGTCAGCTTGCATTTCCCGTTGCAGGCACGCTGGCCTGTTGAGTATCCCATTCACTCCCTAAACTTGTTCTATACACTTTATTAACATTGGGTCCCTGCCAATTTGGGGGATTATGGCACAAACTTCATAATGCTCCTTTTAAATCCTGTTCCTAAGTGTGTCTCTAATACACAGGAAACCTGCCAAGGGATTGATGGTTTGTTTTTTTACAGATTGGGTAGAGAATTAAACTCCTCCTGGCAGCTACTACACTGCAAGAGTTAAGTTACCTTGACAATGCATCCTGTATAAGGAATACAACATTTTTATTAATGAAACTAACATTCCAATATACATAATCAATAGTTTGTATTGTTATTTATTTTTAATATTGTAATATATTCTGAACACTTTGAAGACAAAGTCCCCCTCAGGGGTTGCATCTTATACTATATTAGTGAAAGCACTGTATGCCTGCCTGCCTGCCTGCATGCATGCCTGCCTGCCTGCCTGGATGTCCGGTGTCCCTAGGGGAAATCTCATTGGTCCCTTGGGCCGCCCGCCCGCCCCCGCACACCTCTCATTGGCCTGAGGCGGAGTGACGGGCCAAAAAAACACACACTCACTCCACCCTCCTCAACGCACACACACACACTCCTCAACGCGCGCACACACACTCACACACACTCACTCCACCCTCCTCAACGCACACACACGCACACACACGCACACGCACACCCTCCTCAACACACACACACTCCACCCTCCTCAACACACAAACACTCCACCCTCCTTAACGGCTGCCCAATGGGGGGAGAAAGAGAATGGGGGGGAGGGGAGAGAGAGAATTGGGGGGGAGGGGAGAGAGAGAATTGGGGGAGAGGGGAGAGAGAGAATGGGGGAAGGGGGAGGGAGAGAATGGGGGGAGGGAGGGAGAGAATGGGGGGAGGGAGAGAATGGGGGAGGGGGGAGGGAGAGAATGTAGGGACACAGACACACAAAAAGACACAGTGACACACACAAAGCAAGACACAGACACACACACAGAGACACACACACAGGGGGGGTGGGGGGGACTCGTAGTTTCGGCAGCCGCAGCTGTGAGTCGCAGAGGGGGCGTGCGGAGGGCTCATGGTGCCGGCAGCCACACCGCTGTGAGACACGGAGGGCTCGTGGTACCTGCAGCTGCAACGCTAAAATCATCTGTGCGTCGCAGGGGGGCCAGCACTTCAACCCAGCAAACAAACAACATCAACTGTGAGTCACGGGGGGAGTGGGTGGGGGGCCGTGGTTCAAGCTGCCGGCCACCGCTTCTTTTGGTAAAACACTGAAAGCTGCAGCGCCCGCTTTCTTCTACAGCGTGGATGATGCTGCTGGAGAAATGACGTTCCACAGCGCCACACAGAAACCCCCCCCCCAAAAAAAAACAACACGGCTCCAAGAATTGGGGAAAGAAGAAAAACAAGGATAACAATATAGGTAAATGTTAGGTAAAAATGTGGAATTATGGCTATAAGTGATAGAAAATGGACTCACATGGAGTGCCTAGGTAAAATGCACATAGATAACAATGATAACGCACAAGTTGGAATTTGTTTTCAAGCGATATGCCTGTGCGATTTCCCTCCAGTCTGAAAGAGCTGGCAGACAGAAACTGCTACTCCCTGCACAGCGGTTACAGGCGATTGCGCTGTTTTAATTTTATTAACATAGTGTTGAAGCAGGAGGTCTCCGAAGCTGAAAGTAATGCGGGTCAGATACTGGAGACCCCAGACTTCAATCCTATGCAGTAAAAATAAATTATATTCACATGCTCACCGCGAACCCGAACTTGCCACCCTTTAGGTGGTGGAAACACAATATGAGGGTTTAAGGTGCGATGTGCATATCAAAGCTAACTGAATAGTTGTTACTGGCAAAAAAATGCGAGTTTGGGCATATTTTGAGCTACCGCACGGCTTGTCAGAGCAAGAGTGCTAACGCTTGTTAAGAAGCTGTTTCCAAGCGATTTTGACGTTATGGGAGTTTTCTGAACAGCTACACATGCAAAATCACTTGGAAAGTGCACTTAAGTGTTAAGACACTTATTGAAGCTAAGGCGTGGGACATAGTAGGTTGATCAGCGCTGGGCAACGCTGACGCTCATGCTCCCCTGCTCACGCAGGAGATTTTTCTTGTCCCTGCATGAGCGTCAGCGAGCGCGCTTGTGTGCAGGGTGGGAGCCGGGCGGGTGGCGGGCATGAAGGCGGGCCGGGAGGCGGGGCTAGGGCGCCACGTCACGGCGCCGACGTCACGGACTGCAATTGGCTTCTGGCAGTCACGTGACCGGCCCTGCGCTTGCATGAGCGGCAAATTTCAAACTTGCCTGTCTCCTGCATTTCCACACGCCTCCGCACGCCTGCGGAAGCGTGCGGAAGCGCCCTCTAAAGCCGCGCTGATAGGGATAATGTTTCCCCTCAGCGCGGCTCAGCGCTGCTCATCCTACTATGTCCCAGGCCTAACTGAATAAGATCCATAGTACAGTATATGAAAACTGTATTTTAAAAAAATGGAAATACGCACAATTGCACTCATACTTTTACAAATTGAAAAAGACTCAGAAAAAGGCTCAATAATACTTTCCTCTCTGTGAAAGTGTGAGAGCAATTTTACGGCTCACACCAAGATGAACATCCTTGAAGAACGTGCCATTAACATCTGTATGCCCAGTGCAATTTTCCATGTATCAAATGTTTTTTTTTTTTCTTCAAAATTGACGCTGCTGGCACAGATGGAAACATTTCTGGTTAATATATAGGCGCACATGAGCACAATTTCAAATAAATATTTTCTGCACCAAAAAAGTTGTTGCCAATTCTGTGCACATACTGTAGGCTTCAAAAGGTTTGTTGATCTGAGAACAAACATGTGCAGATGGGCTGATAAGCACCTGTACAAGTATGTAGGCATATGTTAATCCCCTTTTTGTCCTCTTTCCTGCATCCTATTTTAAATTAACATATTGCTTTTTTGAAACTTTAATGCTATTATTGAGCACAACACTATAGTAGAAGAATAAAGGAATAGTTAGTATATGTCGAGAGGGCTTATGTAGCCCCCTTACAGTTGGCTTGTATAATGTCATCTGGAAGTTAAGAAAGCATGGGTTGAATTATCCGGATGAGGTTATCATTCATCCCCGTGGTACTAGAGGTAGTCAGGGATTCAATATATATCTAATATTTCTCTCATTATATATACTTACTATATATAAATATATATATTATATCTATATATATATATATATATATATATATGTAGCCATGCATGTCAAATGGTCTGCAGTTTCTCCCCGCTGGCAGTAAACCTGTTAATTTACAGGATGCCAGCAGTAATCATGGAGGTTTGCCCTCACACCCTGGTGAGGTGCCCTATGTATGGGTGGGAGTGGCTACATGCTCTGAGTCCACAGTTAGTAACATCAGAGCTGTGACAGTTCCTGAAGTATATAAGGCACAGGACTGCCCAAAGTTAGGTTGTTCCTGAGGTGTTGGAGTGCGTTGGGAAGGAAGGATCCACTAGTTCAGTAACTAGTGGTCCATTTCTACATCAGACTTTATGAGAGCCACACTGTGTCCAGGGACCTGGTACAGGGGTGATCTCCCTACGGGGAGAGGGGATCCCACTCCATTGGGAGGGCGTACCTATCAAAGGGACAGCAAATCAATATGTGCGGCTGAGACAGCTGGCTGTGAAGGGCAGCTTGCCCATACGAGATCAATAAAGATGCCCTGTTCAAAGATACCCCCACTGTGTGAGTGTGAAGTTACTCTCCAGTGGACGGCACCATCAAGAAAGAGTTCTTCATCAGGACCATCTCCCTGCGGACGCATAGACCCTGATGAGGTGGAGGCGCTGATATAGGTAGGACTTGCACACACTACCTGAGCTACCTGTCTTGATTGACAATCCCCGAATACCATCATGTGGGAGACTCAGGAGTCCTGTTGCCTGCAGGTGCACCACCAAACACGACCATGTAATGGGGGCTAGTTAGACCACACGGGCCAATATGAGATTGGGTGGGTCAGACGAAAGGGAATACCTGTTATATATATATATTCAACATTGAGTGCTGTCTCTTGTTTACCAATCCTTGGAACGGTAACGTATAACTACATTCTCTATATGGGACGTGCACCTGTGGCTTACCAGCACCTATTGGAGTGCCTACTGCCTTATCTGACTATATTATAAATATATTTATATATATATATATATATATAATATATATATATCTTATATATATATATAATTGGTTCTGCCCCTTTATCCAGTTCTCTTATACTTATTATTATGTTGATTTTTATTTTATTTTAAGTCATAAGTTGCGTTGCAGAATTGAAGAGAAAAAAAGACAGTTAACTCCAGTAGAGGTTAATGCAGAGATAGTCTAGACTTAAACCAGCCAATCTACCCAATCTGGCACCCTTACACATAAAGTGCGCAAGGATTAGGTTCCGGTGACCGCTCTATCGTTTCACAATCCCAACAAGATATAA
The DNA here is from genome assembly GCA_036426205.1 of Ascaphus truei. Lineage (NCBI taxonomy): Eukaryota > Metazoa > Chordata > Amphibia > Anura > Ascaphidae > Ascaphus > Ascaphus truei. Next base: position 92,875,222 of record CM071571.1, on the reverse strand, counting down.
ACTTCCTCTTGCACTTACAACCTAATGTTCGGTGTCCAGTGCAAGTTGAGGTAAGATGTCTTGCACATGGTCACATTGAGCAGGCATTGGAGTTCAACATGGGATTTCCTGTAATAAATGGGCTTTGACTATTGCTTTTTAGGAAGCTGAGATAATTACAGGCCCTACAGAGTCAGTTCGTAGAAGGAAACAGAGAATCGAGATTGATGGCAGATAAGGACCATTTGACCAACAGTCTTCCATTCATACCATATTTACTGTAAAAGAGTAGACTGCTTGATCTCTTGGAATTTTACTTTTTGAAGTAACGTTGTCCTTTTTCTAATGAATTTCGAGGGTCCAATGACCTGTTTTCTTTTTAGTGAGGAATCATAGGGGCCTTTTCAGGTAGCTTCGATATGAGACTTTTCGACTGATAAGTGCACTTTCCAAAAGAATTTGCATGTGTGGCTATTCAGAAAGGTTCGATAACATGTCAATTTAGCTTGGAAAAGGCTTTTTAACTAGCGCTAGCACTCAAGCCGTGGGGTAGCTCAAAAAAACGTCAGTAAATATCAATGTATGTCATAATTCACAGTGATCCCGGGAACTTTTAGACCACTGCCTATTAAATCTGCCCCTCAGGTTGTGCAGTAGCCGACGTACAGTATTCTCAGCTGTGGAGGACTTGGACCATACAACAGATCAGAGCCTACTGTATATACTGTATGTACACTTGTTAGACTGCTAAAGCAGGACATTGAGAGCTTCTACCTGTAGCCGAGGATTCCTGAACTGCTGGACCTACAGTGACAATTAATTGATTAAATGGCTACTGTATTTTTTTAATCATTTTGTGTATTGTATTGTATTTTATTTTATTGCACTGTATTGTTTATTTGAATGGGCAAAAGCACTATTATCCATATTTGGCTAATGGAACTTTTGCACATTCCTGTGAGGTGGTGGTGTTAGTGGTAGAGAGGGTGGCTGAAGGTTATAGTTGCCCCAGGGTGGGTGGTTAGGCTTCATGAGAGGGTTAACCCCTTCATTACCTTAGCACTTGTAACCGCTAAAGTCCCAGGAGGCCTAAACACCCACCCTGGGGCAACTATAACCTTCACCAACCCCCTCTATCACAAACAAATGAGGTACAGATATTTAACCCCTTCATTACCTTAGAATAGTGTTTTTCAACCAGGGTTCCTAGGAACCCTTAGGTTCCCCGGGCATCCTTAAAGGATTCCCTGCAATTTTTTGGTCATTTGAAAATTGTATCAAATGCAGTAGAATTTACAATGCATCTGATCACAGAGTTGCTATTAGAGAGTGTTGGGGGTTCCTCAGAATTTCACTTAGGGCTCCTTAACCAAAAAAAGGTTGGAAACCTCCGCCTTAGCTGTTAGCCACTATCTGTTTTAATTTTAATGCCATAGTGTTGAATCAGGGGTCTCTGGACCTGAACCTCATTTATTTCAGAGCTGGGGATCCCCTGCTTCCCGAGGTATAGGTATGGGGTGCTGGTATCTACGGCAAGTTTATTTCTCCCGTGTCACGTGGGCCGTGACACGGGGCATTTAAACTTGCCAGAGATACCGGCATCCCATAAGGCCTGAACCTCTGAAAGCAGGAGGCCCCGGACCTGAAACTAACGTGGTTCAGCTCCGTAAACCCTCTGCTGCAATACTATATTAATAAAATTAAAATAAAAACAGCGCATTTGACTGTAAGAGCTGTGCAGGGAGATGTCGTTTCTCTCTGAGCAGCTCTTCCAGACTTCAAAGAAATCGCACAGGCATATCACTTGAAAAGCAAATTCCAACTCGTGCTGTGTGTCATTTTTGTACCAAACGTATTTATCAAGCGATATATCTTACTGGATACCGTTTTTTCACAAAATTCATACCGTTCGGTAGGAACATGCAAACACGTTCAATGTTGCAATGATAATATCCAAGCTACATGAATAAGCCCCATAAACTAGACCTTGCTGATCTCTGATCCTCTGTGTCGTTGGTCTTATCTAGAACTTGTTTTTGTTCTATTTACTGGATTAACAATGTATTAAATGCTGAGAGGTCTTCAACTATAAAACCAGACTCCTGCCTCTAAACTGGGTTAAATATGGATTACAGAAAACTGTATTGTCCTTCCAAGGAATTTGCTATGAGGCTTAATATTTGGATGATCTACTGTACGGAATTCAAACCATCCTCTGAAAGGTGCAATGTAAAATGACAGCTGAGTAGAAACATAACCATGTACAGACATACCCCGCATTAAAGCTGCAGTTCAGTCTTTATTTATTTATTTTTTATTTATTTTTTTACTTCAATAGTTTCATGTATGCAATCTCTAATTACCTTAAGAACTGTATAGCTGCCAGTCAATTCATTCTCCATGTATTGATAGGTGAAATTTGGTGACATAATTAGAGCTGGCATATGTTTTTATTTGCTTCTGTCAGTCAGTGGAAGCTCATGAATATTCATGAGCACTCCTGCACTGACGTGCTAGAGGGAGGGCAGGGCTGACAAAGGGGTGTGCCAGGGCTTGTGACAGGACATGAAGGGGCAGTGCCTTAGCAAATGGCTGTTAAAATAGAATACAAGAAAATTGGTCTTTCAAAGTTGTTTTTTTAAAAACAGAATTTTTTTTCTTACTACAGAACTGATTTATTAAAAAAAACACACATGCAGGATATTGACTGAACTGCAGCTTTAACGTACGCATGTATGTAAAGTGAAAATGTACTTAAAGTGAAGCACTACCTTTTTTCCCACTTATCGATGCATGTACTGTACTGCAATCGTCATATAGGTGTATAACTAATGTAAATAACGCATGTGTAGCAGGCTCTTTAGTCTCCCCGCTTGCGCACAGCTTCGGTACAGGTAGGGAGCTGGTATTGCTGTTCAGGACGTGCTGACAGGCGCATGCGCGAGCTGCCGTTTGCCAATTGGGTGATATGTACTTACTCGCGAGTGTACTTAAAGTGAGTGTCCTTAAACCGGGGTATGCCTGAACTTCTAAAGCGCCTTAACTCTCTATGTATTCACTTCTTCTATTTCCCTCTAACAACTATTTAAAATGTATTGAATATTTTTTTTTCAAAATCAGTTTTGTTTTACAGACGTGTTTACACACATTTCGTTGAAATAAAAATGTATTTAATGAAGCAGAGTATTGTGGATTTGAATATGCTTGACATACTCTGCAAGCAAGGGCCTGGCAATATAAGGCAGCGGCCAGGCAGGGAGCGGGCACGATGGCGGCCGGGCGATTTGTCGCTGGCTAGGTGCATGCGCGACGGGGCGTGTTGGGATGCTGCCAAGACGTCATGGAGCTGGTTCGCCCTCATTGGGCGAACCGCTCACGTGACGCAGATTCAAATTTGCTTGCTTGGCAAGCAGGTAAGCGCTGTACATGCTCAGACGCTTGCTCACGCTAGCCACACACATTGCCGCAATGTGTTTCATCGTGGCCAGCGTGAGCGCGTTCGCCTGCTCAGCGCCACCCTGGACAAGGCCTAAGGTCTCCTTGCTGTAGTTTATCAGGCTCTGAAATGTCATCTTGTTTCTGCCTTTCCTGCTTGGAGAGGTAATTCCTACAATTGGAAGTCACTGATTCCTGCACATGCATAGGAGCACCTCCTCTGATTGGTGGGACCTCTACTAACTGTCCGGAAGAGAAATCACCAAGACACTGCAGAAAAGGAGGGGATACAAAGGCACCTACACCTGATGAGAGGCTCAAGAGACATGCATTTTTCCACATTTTGACAAGCTCATCCAATAGTAGCCAATACATAGTAATATCAAACTTTATAGCTTCTATGGGAGTTCAATATGCGCAGGGCAGCTGACAGCTTTTTCATGGACCAGGACTAGAGTTTCCACTGGGGCTCCCCTGTCGGTGGCCTTGTGAGCCCCCCCTATATCTCACCTCCTCGTCCTCTCCCCCCCCCTCTATTTGCTTCCCCCTTCTCTCACACTATCCCTCCCCTCTATCACTCAATCACCCACTGGCCACACACACAATTCCCTCACACACACGCAACCTCCCTCCCCTCACACACACGCCCCACAATTCCATCACACACACAATTCAACTCCACCCACAATATCCACACAATATACCCCAACACTTTACACCCCAACAATACCCACACACTATACCCCCCACAATACCCACACATTATACTCCCCACAATATACCTGCACAATACTCACACACAATAACCCCTCAATACTCACACACAATATCCCAATATCCATAACAAATACCCCCCATTACGTACACACTACTACCCCCATAATACCCACACAGAACTCAACCCCACACACATAATTCCACCGCCACACGTACACAATTCCACCCTCCAAACGCATATAATACCGCCCCCCCCACACACACACAAACACACAGTACTCTACAATATATATACACAGACAAATGTTACCTTGAGGGTGGAAAGCCTCCAGTGTTACACAGTCCCACTCGTGAATGCAGAAGTTGGGCCTGAATTCAGTGTGAGTACAAATTCCACCGGCGTGAGAGGGAGGCTTGGTTTCAACTTGTGGGGGAGGGAGACACACTACAGCAACAGCAACTGGAGCCCGGTAGCAATCAGAGACCGGGCCCAACGTCCAGCACCGGCCAGGCTCCCCATAGCCACCGGGCCACTTTTCCCAGCTCTCCCTCCGCCTGCGGCACTGAATATGAATGAAGACCATAAAAAACAGATTTTTTTTTCCCTATGGAGCTCCAGAAAGCATCTAGAATGGGAGCTAAGTTTTGCATGACCACGACTTGAAGAACACTTGGCTCTAGATAATAAAGCTAATGTTCTGTGAAATGCAAGTAAAACACTTTGGGGGTCATGCACTAAGCAGTGTTAAGTGGGTTTTCTGGGTGCTATGCACAAAGCAGTGATAAGTGCTTTTAAGTGAGATACATGCCTTTATAGCGTGATACTGCCTGCTGTGAGATTCACAAAGCAGTGATAACACTGCAGTATCGTGCTATTATGGCATTTTTTCCCACTTAAAAGCACTTATCACTGCTTTGTGAATCTCATAGCAGACAGTATCACGCTATAAAGGCATTTATCACACTTAAAAGACTTATCACTGTTTTGTGAATTTCACAGCAGGCAATATCACGCTATAATGGCTTTTTATCTCACTTAAAAGCACTTATCACTGCTTAGTGCATGGCCCCCTAAATATTTATAACAAAATACAATGGCTCATATTTACTATCCAGTCTAATATAAAACATCTTATAGTGCTGGAACACATTTTAAAGCTCATTGACGTGAATAGGCTGTAGGTTATGTTCCAGTGCCGGTAGGTGCCTTATGGCAGAAGACTTCTTAATAACTATAGTACAATGTGTCTATATGTGTAGTGTCATATCCAATGTCATCTTGACCTGATTTTTAAGGCTACAATGCTAGTCACCCTTTAAAAACATTATAGTATTTGCTTTCACTCCGCCAGCAGCACGAACTGTACACTCGCCAAGGGATGCCCTTGTTAAACTGTTACTGGGACCTACTCATCTATCTGTAGATTGGTCTACATATTAAAAGAGAAATGCACTAGTAATGATCGCACAGGCACTTTTGTCACCACTGTTTCTGTACACACACAGTGGAAACAGCACGACTTTCACAAGTGTGACTCGTTTCTATTGCACAAACTTCCTGTGTGAATGCTTTCATTGACAAATTATTTGTGCCAGAAAGGGGCAGATTCAATTACTTTTAGAGCCTGGCTAAATGCACATAAAGATACAATATCGTACAATGAAGACGTTATCTACAGAACATTCCTTTTTTTTAAAACAAAAATAATATAATTAGAAGGAACATATTAATGGAGATTTTATTAACCCATTCACTACTGAATTGGTTGTGTTGTTTTGTTCCTTCCTTAAATGGGAACATGGTAAATCAGAAATAAATGGAATCTATGATCAATCAAGACTACACTCAGACAGGCCTAGGGTCACTCAAAAGAGCATTAACACTGCAACCACTTGGTCAGCCTTAGCACAACATATTATTTTGTGATACACTACTGTAAAAACGCCCTTCGTTGTATTGGGCCACACCTGCTAACAATGTCATCATGATTACCCCTACAATGGTACATTTGGAGTCATAATGAGAACTATCAGGCACACCACTTTGCACCACACATTGAATAAGCGTGATACAAATGCAGACAAGACAGCACACATCACACAGTACAACACACTGGCAATGGTCTAGACTTATTGCAGGTAAAGGACACATTGAGATAGATATAATCATATGCACACTAAATAAATTACATTACTATCGGCATCACTTGCATGAACAAAAAAAAGCACTGTATTTTAGATGGTGTTTATAGTGTTGTTATCAATTAAAAAGTTGTAAAATTTGAACAAGGATTATCTACCTAGTATATATTTTCTGAACAATATATTTCTGCCTTTTAAAAATTGTATTGTGTCTACATTTTACAGCATTACGCAGCATACACTGCCAGTGCGAGATAGCAAACAAAATCACATTTTTATTGCTAGTTAGGGAAGATTCACATGAGAACAAAACCCCTAATAACAAGGAAAAGATTGTATCTTTTATATGAAAGCTATAAATATGCCAGCACTGAGGGCCTTCTGTTTATTGGTGACGTCATAAAGTGTCAGAGTGTGCTGAGAATCCCGATGCCCGTGGACATTGGTATTATCGGGGGCACTGCTCTCTTAAAAGTGCAATCCCACGTAGCAAGCCAGAATTATTTTTTTTTTTAAAGAAGTTACCAGTAAAATTGACTTCCCTAAACCCTTAACAAATCTACCGCAAACTGCAATGTTTTATCTGCTTTCATTTGTTTGGAAATTCATTAGAAGTAGGATTTCTTAGGGGTCTTAAAATGAGTAAGTGTATGTCAAGTATATTTTTTACCCTTACCCCACCATGTCCTTACCAGAGAACCAACCGAGCTAAGGGAGAGTAGAGATGTGGGAACCTGCCCAAATTCGGTTCACAATTTTCTTGTATTTTTCAACATTGGCTCCCAGTCAGATCCTGAAAGGAGAGAACGAGAACTACCTGGTCCTATATTGTAGACTACCCATTAATTTCCATAACTTCCAAAATACGTGAAGAGGTGCATGTACAAGATACACGTTTTCCTGCATTCTAACACAGTGTCACTCCTTTTTAAACGCAGGTACAATGCCCTGAGTCTCCCAGCCCCATGACTGCTGCTCTGCTGTACAGTATACTCTCACTGTTGTCACTGTACTGTGCTCCTGTGCAGTTTAGCATTTCCCACACAAGTACATATGCCCCCAAATCCTGGCTTTGGCTTTCTTGTCCTCAGGGTAAACTAGGACACAGCAACAGTTATTTCTAGCGGCCACCAAGGGACCTATAAAAGACTGACATGAAGTGATGATTAGCATACAATGTAAAATAGTTCCAGGGATGATTTACGGACATCCATAAAAAATAAAAAAAAACAGGAGGAGACCTCTTATTAAGCAACTGTAGCTGTTTCTTTCCTTCTCAATCAACCCTTTCATCTCTCCTGCATTCTATTTTTCGCCTATTTCCTCCTCTTGCATAACACTACCCAGAAGCACGGAACTATCCTTCACCACAGATTTGGCCATTTCTCTTCTTATGACAATGTATGGAATGCTTCTCTACCATGTACCAACCCCCAATTCATTTTGTGTAATGATCTGGAAACAATATTAGATAGCTTTTTTTTCATTAATGTATTTTTTATTTGTTGCCTCCAGTGAAAATATCACTTTAAAAAGGTGCAAAATATGCACAGTGATTCACTTAAAAACGCGTAATTGGAGTGCACACTATGTTTGAAAGAATGGTCTATTGCCAGTACTACCCAAATTCATTTTGCTTCAAGAGAAAAGCCAAAATACAGTCTTAATGAAGACATTTTATATGCTTTATTTTTGTTAGGCTTCCAATAATTCATTTTGTCATTTCTGCCATTTTAATCTATTTGAGATAGAAATGTAAGAGGATCAAAGTTTGAAATGGTACCAACAAAAACAAAACATACTTGTTTCTGTGGGCAGGGATTGCTGCCTTAAATACAGGCTGCTGTTCTAATCTGTCAGAACCAGATAAAAGGTTAATTTTGGAAGATATCAAACTCAAAAACTGAATTAATTAACTCAATGTAACTTTGTATCTCAGGATAGGGGTAGCTGATACTATCTTAACAGAAAGTCATTCTTTTTACAAATACAACTTAACTGTCATAAACATCAGATGCAATGCTAGAGGGCCTTAGCAAACAGGTAATTTCACAGGAAACTACAGTATTTATTCTCAGGTATTGAAATTTTAATTATTACACTACAGTGGGAAACTCTAAAACCAGGTGTTGGGATTTAGCAGATACAGGGGCCTATGCAGAAAGCTCCGGAAAAAAAATGCTGCGTGTTTTGATTCGCCATTTTTTGCTGTGTTGCTCTCACGGTCTGCAAAAAGGCCCGAATACCAGTGAGATCAACATTTCCAAACATGGCGAGTTGCCGGCGGCGTGATTCTCGTCTGCGAGAAAATAAGGAAATAGCGTGACATGTAAATTATTATTTTTTTTCATTGTGTGAGAATTTCGTGAGAAATTAAATTAGTTGAGCGGCCTATTTACATGGTGTATTTTTATTTATCTTTCTCTGTGTTGTTGGGAATGAGAGACAGACAGAGCTAGTATTTGTGAGGATTTGTGATTGTTAGAGTTGGATTGAATTGTGATAGTGTTGTCTTGTTTATTCTAAATGTATTTAACATTTTTTTTGTCTTGTGAGGTTGAAAGTGTTTGAGTGCATCATTTCATTTCTTTATTTGTTATTTGTGAGTGTTAGAGGTATGGAAGGTAGGGAAGGGATGAGTGGGAGTAGGCATGGGAGTGATGGTGGTGTGACTGGTGTGGTGATTGTTGGTGTTGGGGTGAGTGCTGGTGCTGGTGTGAGTGGTGGTGGTAGGGTGAGTGGTGGTGGTGGTAGGGTGAGTGGTGGTGGGGTAAGTGGTGGTGGTGGGGTGAGTGATGGTTGTGGGATGAGTGGTAGTGGTAGTGGTGGTGGTGATGGTGGTATTGTTGAGAGTGCCATTCTCCTGCAGTCTTTTCAATTGGAAGGAGAGAGCAATCAGCAGCAGCAGCAAACCTCAGTGGTTGGATCTGGGCATGAGAATCCTATTGAAAAAAAGGAATTTCAAATTCAACGATGAGGAAAACAGAGTCCTCATAACGTGTATTTTGGAGAATTATGATCGCCTGTATGGTCATTTAGTAGGTAAGAAATTAATTAGCAATGACTGTCCCAATGTATCTTGTAATGAATTAGATCATTTTTTGGCATTCACATAGAACTGACATTGACATAAATGTCATTGCTTATATGTAGAAACATGATACATTATAGTGTTACCAACCATGTTTCAAATGGATGCATTGTACAATAGTATGTAAATATATTAATATTAATTGGAGATGTATGCCTAAAAATATTTTTTATATACATGTGCTTAATATACAACCTGGCAAACATTATGTCAAATAAATGTTACAAGAGTTCATACATGTGACAAAATGTAAAACATAGATTGTAAGATATATCCACGATCATGCTTATTTTCTTGTATATTTAAGGGAAAGACGTCGTCAACGGAGAAAAGGGAATTGTGGGAACACGTTCGAGTGTCTGTGTCTGGCTGTGGTAATCAAGTTCGAAGTCATGATAACTGTCGCAAGAGGTTTGACGATATCAAACGTAAATTGAAATCCAAATGAGAAATGCAACAGGGGGAGATCCTCCTGCACCCAATCTAAACCTGACTCCGTCAGAGGAGCAGTTGAGTGCTAGATTGCCGTCCATCCAGGTTGAAGGATTGGAAGTGGATCGGGATATCGGGGGGTGTACGATCATCCATTTCCCGAAGGTAATTATATTTGTCCATGAAAACAATTTCATATTAATAAAGTTTTGTTGTTGTTATCACAACACTTTCATCAATTATGAATAATTGCTAATTAACTATGTCATTACTTCCTAATGCATGGCAACATTATTTTGTGTCATTGTTTAATATTTATTATGTGATTCCAAATGTACACTATTAGCCACCCCTTCATACATATACAAATGAATATTATATGCTAACATATGAACATAATATTTGGAATACTTAATTTGTTACATACAAACATTATTGATATGTACAATAAACAGGTGATGCTTTTCACACTTAAAGTATCACTTATTTAAATATTTTAATTAATGTAATAATGTTATGTATTAATGTAACAGATAATTAAACGTTTATATACTTGCTTATTAACAAAATATATTTCTATACTCCACAGTGTGCCCTGCATCCCTGCTTGGATCACACCAAGACAAATTTCCCTAGCCAATTCCAGTCTGGGTTTCGTCCCAAACACTCCACCGTAACTACCCTGCTAAAAGTTTGCAATGAAATCCAGTGTGGAATGGAACGGGGACAACTCACTGGTGCAGTATTCCTAGATTTTGCAAAGGCTTTTGACACAGTTGATCATGTTATCCTGCTTAACAAACTCCGGAGCTCTGGAATAGGGAAACATGCTTTAAACTGGTTTCAGTCCTACCTATCAGGAAGATCCCAACATGTGTCCATCTCAGGCTCTAACTCCAACCCCCTGGATATCACCTGTGGTGTCCCGCAAGGCTCTGTTCTCGGGCCTCTACTCTTCTCAGTGTTCATTAATGATCTTCCCACACCTTGTAAGGAAGCCTCAATACACATGTATGCAGATGACACAATCCTATATGCACACAGCCATAGCCTCTCTGACCTTCAACACATACTTCTGTCTGACTTTTTGAGACTCGAAAACTGGATTTCCCAAAACAAACTGTTTTTAAACACTGACAAGACTGTAACAATGGTATTTGGGACCAAGACTAAATTTGTAAAGCTTCCAGTGACTGAGCTACTGATTAGAACCAACGCTAACACCACCCTAACACCTGTCACTAGTTTTAAATACCTGGGCTTATGGTTTGACTCCCACTTAACATTCGGGATACACATTGATACCCTGACAACCAAGACCTATGCCAAACTAGGGGTACTTTACAGGAACAAATCCTCCCTAAGTCTCCTGGTCAGAAAGCGTATTGCACAGCAGATGCTAATGCCAATTATTGACTATGGAGACATAGTATATGGCTCGGCACCTCAAACCCACCTTAGCAAACTTGACACCCTCTACAATTCAATTTGTCGTTTTGTTCTCCAATGCAACTACAACACACATCACTGCGAAATGCTCAAAGAACTAGATTGGTCATCACTAGAGTCTAGGCGCAAAGTTCACCTTTCCTGTCTCACCCTCAAGTACTTTCTGGGCAAGCTACCCAGCTACCTGAACAAGCTCCTCGCCCCTACCACATGCAGCACCTATCACCTGAGATCAGACTCCAAAAGACTATTCATGGTCCCAAGGCTCAACAAAGTATCCGGACGTTCCTCCTTCTCCTTCCGTGCACCCCAAAACTGGAACAACCTACCAGAGACCGTCACATCCACCACCAGTTTAAGTTCTTTCAAATCTAAGGCTGTCTCACATTTTAACCTGGTCTGTAACTGTTTCATACGCTCATAATATATATTTTCTTTAACTGTGCATGCAATGTCTTGTATATAATGTATACCTTGTTCATTTATGTAACTGTACTTGTAACCATGTATTATTTGTTTTTCTCTGTGCCCAGGATATACTTGAAAACGAGAGGTAACTCTCAATGTATTACTTCCTGGTAAAATATTTTATAAATAAATAAATAAATGTGCCAACAACTGCATCCCAGGTCACCTAACATATGGCATCCCCTATATCACAGGAGTCATTACCATTAATTGAAGGTGAGCCCATCAATGATTACTATAAGATAATAGTGTAGTACTTTCTATGCCACAGGTACACTTTCATATGACCTTGTGACAGTTGCAAGTGTGTCAGAAATAGAGCGACTTTTTCTACTTAAATACAATACACATGTGATGTAACAGCAACATATAAATATTGTTGTTGATGTCTTAAATCAACATCATTCATGATGACATCACAGAAATGTTAGATATTTAGATGCATGCCACATGAAGTAGTTTGTTTCCATGTGGCGAAAATTAGTAATGCACAATTGTCCATCATCCATTGATTTCAATGTTATTACGTGTCAAATATAAGTTATTATTGCACATTTAATCAGTGGGATTGTAACAACTAACTGTGATGGTCATTTCATCTATGACAATAAATTAATTATGTTCGAATATATTTTGTTCACAGATATACCGAGTCCTGGAAGAATATACGGATTAACGGATTGTCCGTGCTTATCGTTAATGGATAGTCCTGTAATAAGCCATCACCAACCTGCTCATGTGAATACTGATCCTGCCCACCAGGAGCATTTGGATTCAATTGAAAGAGCAGAAGAATGTTTAATGCAAAATCAGGTATTACATAATGATCATTTGATGGTGGTTCATGAGAAAATGGTTACTGAAATTCAACAGATAAAGTAAATTTTGCTGAAGAATAGTGCTGAATTCACCATACATTATCATTTCATGGAATCTATTGCTTCCAGTTTGGTCAAACAAAATTACTTTAGGTCCTCTGCACTGGCATCATAATTCTTTCCTGCTTTCTATGTTGGCTCATTACACTATTTTCTCCTGAGAGATCTACTGCCCAATGTGAACAAACAATAGAAGTGTCTCCACAACCAGGAATGCCATGTTCACCCCCAACACAAATGGAATCGTATCCAGAACAACCAATGGAATCGTGTACACACCCACAAATGGAATCTGCTCCAGAACAAGAAATTGGATCCTTGACGCACACACACACCGAAGTGTGTCCGCAAACTGGTATAGAGGCGTCTCCAGAAGTAGAACTTGACCAGCCACCTGCCAAAAAACATAAAACCGGACATAAGAGAAAAAGAGAAATGAAATACTGGTGCCCACATTCCTCCAGATGGTTACAAAATGTACAAACACCCACTATGAAGATGAATGAAACAACAACTTCAGATACATCATTGGCACAACCATATGGCATAATGTTCCTGAACAGAACACCCATGCCAGACCAACCTCCAACCATCCTGACCACGCCAACACCCATGCCAGACCAACCTCCAACGATCATGACCACGACAACAGCCATGCCAGACAGACCTACAACCATTCTGACCATGACAATAGCCATGCCAGACCAACCTGACCACGACAAGAGCAATGCCAGACCAACATAAAACCATCATGACCACGCCTACAACTTCCATGCCAGACCCACCTTCAGTCATCGTGACCCAGAGCACACCACAGGAATCAACAAATGTTCTTCCAAAAATTAGCAAACTGCGTGGCCGAGATACAAGACGTCCAGAAGAGCCCCAAATGAAACATCCAATAACTCTGTCCCAAAACTTGCTGTCTAAAAAATAATAAATATGACTGTCCACTATTTTTGGTTGTTGTTATTGTTGTTATTGTGTATTAACAACAAATGGTCCAATTTATGTCCGATTTGTTACAAATTTAGACATTTGTTTTTAAAATTATGTCCATACATATACAACACGAGTACATGTTGCTAAAACATGAACATTTATAACATCATACAGTCATGGATGTCTAAACATGACATAATTTCAACACATGTTAATTAGAAAAGACACAAAAATTATATTACATACAATGCATGTATGTAATGGAATTTTAAACACAAATTATGTAGTGCACAATTATATCCAATTACTATATACATACATTGTTTAGACTTCCAATGAATACTACATCCACATCATATCATGTTATGCACATTTATAATACAATTGAAGTACACATGATCCATTGTATAACACCTGAGATTGTAACTCAGTGTACATATAGATATTTATTTTATTAATTAATAGTTGTTCTGTAGTAAAGACATACAATTATTTTAACCAATACACACCTTTCTAGAGCTATATAGCTATATAGCTATAACAGATACAAAGATAGTTTCATGCAGAAAGTGCCATGGACAATTTTAAAAGTTTGCATAACAATTTTATAGGCACAATATTTTAGATATTGACTATCATACTCCACATTTAACAAGTAAGACATATTTCTATGGTCAAGAATTTTGTCACCCAGTAACTTCATGCATCTGCTTGTGGGAGAATATTATACGTACACATTCTCCATTGTATTGTGACCTTCAACAACATTTAACATAGATAAAAAGTTACTGTTTCTTGTATAATGCAACATGTTTTCACGGATGAATTTGAAAGTTATTTCTTCATGGTATAATACATGGCGTGTCCATTTACCCTTCGAGAACGTCCACAAGATACCTATAAAAATATGATTTTTCAAGCAATTGCATTCCAGGACGATAATAAAGCAACTATACGTGAAATATATGAATATATTATTGGAAAATACCAATACTTCAAGGAAGCTACTCACCCCAACAGATGGAAAAATTCAATTAGACAAAATGTAACTATTCATGAATGCTTTATTCGAACAAGACCACGTCCTGGACAGAGAAACGGTTGTTGGAAAGTAAATGAATTGTGGCAGCGTAGGTTTGATCATGGCACCTATCCGAAGATAAATACATTATTCAACAGCTATCTGTAAGGAATCGGGGAGCACGTCCCCCACGGCGTGCTTCCTCCTTACCTGATGCTTGCATACTCCAGTGCACCTTACAGAGCATGCGCGCCCCCACGGAAGGCTTTCAATGCTTCAATGGAGATTGGCTTCGCCCTCGCTTGCAATGTGCATCCGCCCCACGCTGCGCGCACACGTGATGCGCGTGCATCGCTCCCCAGCTGCGTGTCAACACTCCTGATCTCTCCCAGCTGTCTCCTGCACTCACAGCCTATCCCTGTATCCATAGTAGCCGCTCCTCTGCTCCACCCCCCTGTCTCATTGGCTGCCTGTTCTCATATATGCTCAGCTCTCTCACTCCTTCTTTGGCTGAGCATAGTTCATTGTAGCCTTGCTGTTCCCACGTCCATGTTCCTGCTGCATTGCCATGCCTTGCCTTGTCTTGCCTGTCTCTGTGCTTGATCTCCTGTGTACTGACCCAGCTAGACTTGGACCCTTCTCTGGGTATCAACCCAGGCTTGCCTCTGACCTTCCATATCTCTCCATCCCTGACCACGGCACACGAACAATGACTATCCTACTGGCTCCAACCCCTTGACCATGGCACCCGGCTACCGACTACTCTCCCAGCTCCAAACTCTGACCTCGGCAAGTATCAATATAGACAAGAAATAGGGGGGTGAACCCCTCGGGATACCGTGGCTACCAAAACCGTGGTGGTTCTATTTATGCAAGTCCATGGTAGCAAGAGGTGGACATCCTTTAAATTATAAAGACAATAGGCAACCAGGATATAGCCGTGCAGACTAAAAACAGGGCGGGGGGCTTAGACCGGGGTAAATACCCGCGGGCACGTCCAGGGAAATGCCCGAAAATAAGTTCCTGATGAACCGGTAGCAGGACGCCTCACCCACGCCCTGTGTCCCGGAATAAACCCAGCGGTCAGTACTCACGACTCCTTGTGTGATCTGCCAAAGTGCTGGTTGGGAGGTTGCCCAGTGGTCTGCTGTATGGTGGTGTCCTCGTGTGCTCCAGCCGGAAGTAGAAGAGATGAATGAAAAAAACGAGTGACGCCGCGGTCACGACTCCTCTAAACAGCCAAACGCATGTAGAAAAATAAAAACTTTATTGATCAAACAAGTGAACAACAGCCATAGTCATCCTCTGACGCGTTTCGTCTGGGTCACGGACTTTATCAAAGAGTAACTCCCTATGCCTGGGATGATCTCTATATAGGGTGTACTGCAGTATGATTGGTCATAATGACGTGGAGGGTAAAACCTCTCACCTGCAGAATAATGTGTATTAACTAATTTCATATACGCCCATACCGAGACCATCACATATTAGGCACAAAACCAAGTGTAAAAATACATAAATAATCCCCAAAAAAAGGTTAAAAAATGGTTAAAAAACAAGAGTTAAAAACAAAGACTGCTGATTCATCCCGGTAGATATTGCATAAGAAGAAATACATGTTAGGAAAGCATATACAATGTATACATGTGAACTTCTAATATATACATATGACTTTAGATATACTCTAACTCACTACATTGAATGATAGGTACCTTTTGGTAAGTAATCAGATGACATGATAATCTTTAGACTGTAACAACATGTGTGGACTTAGATATAGTCCAACTCACCACATTAAATGGTAAGTGATTTATGTTTAGAATATCGAATAACATGATAATCAATAGACCATAATAACAAAGTATAAATATTGTTAGTATTATCGCATTAATACCATTACTGATAGAAAAGTATACAGAAGCATACAACATCAAAGGTTCCCTAAGCCACCCCTCAGGATAAGACAGAGATATATATATACACCCTGGAGGATATTCACAGGGATGTATATGGGATTGGTGACTATGTCAGGAAATGTTTTAACTCCCATTCCTGATTTATACCTGATGGGAAAAGGGTACCCAAGGAGTAGATCCAAAACATCTCACGTTTATTCAATATATTCTCTCTGTCTCCCCCTCTGATGTGGCTAGGGATATGTTCTAAAGCTGCATATGAAAAATTTGTAATTCCCCCTCTAGAACACAAAGAAAAATGTCTAGGTACAGGATGTACCAAATCCTTCTTTTTTATTAATCTGACATGTTCTGCAATACGTACTTTCAAAGGTCTAATCGTACGCCCGATATAAAAGTATCAAGACCATTCTACTCTCTCCAACCCTTACCTGGCAAACCTTGACTATCCACTCTCCAGACGTGCCTCCGCTGCTGTGGGTGGCATGTTCTATACTCTCCCACCTCAGTACCGGGGTCCCGCCTTGTTCGTGGTGAGCGCAAGCATTACACTATCCCAGCAACAATCGGCCTTCACAGAGTGGGGTCTCCTATGAAACGGCAGCACAGTGCCCCATAGAGTATTATTTGGAAGACAGAGCTAAGTACTACGGAAACATTCAAAACTTCCACCAACCATACCAGTTTGCAGGGGAATACATTAGCCAAACTCCATACATGGCTCAGCCTGTGTACTGTGCAGAAAACAATGAGGGCCAACCAAGCAACGGTGCAAACGAAAATTATATGCATCACAATGCAATGATGACCTCAACTATGTACATACACGATATGCCTGCGTGGAACAATGGATACCAGCAAGGACATTGAAAGAAGTCAACAATCAGGTACTGTACATGTCATGTACTATAACCTTATCATTATTGTTCATAAATTTATTTTAAATGAACATGTAATCTGGATAATATAAATAATGCTTGCGTTAACAGACACAGACACGCTAATGTGTACGATGTAAACTTTTAGAACATATCAGTAAAAAATGGAGAAATGGATGACTGACTACAAATTAGATAGTCTCTAATTCCATATGTGCATAAATATCATATGCACAGTGACAAATTATGACAAATTGCAGATCGATGTGTTCTACTACAATTGATCTTTTAATACTTATAATCTTATAATATTGATGCATCATCCTCATGTGACGTGTGTAACTGCTAATTTAACGATTCAGACCCGACACTGAGAATATGCATTAAATTAATAATAATTTAATTAATTAATAATAGTAGCATTTAAATACCCCTCGCTTGTCACCGATTGGCCCCTCAATTGGGAGTGGCGGCCAATCATAAGGCAGCGGGGAGGAGTCAAGTTACTCCAAGCATATACGGATGTATACACATTGCCCTTGGTAACCTAATACAATACAATAAACTTTATTAAACATAAAATTACAACAACCACAAACCATAAACACAATGTGTGATGACTCACAATGAAGACATAAAAACACATACTCAGTACAGAAACAATAGAAATAAAGAACAAACAGCTCATCTATATAAAAGTGTACATAAAAACATGGTGAATTGGATTGTATGATAATTGAAAAAGAAGCATAAATAAAATATCGCATAATAATGAATCAATAATAGATATAAATGTAAAAAAAGGTGAATGTACAAGAAACCCTACTCAAAAAAAAAAAAAAACAAATAGTCTAAAAAATATATCTATTAAAATATAGCTGAAAAGGTTTTTAAAAAGGAAAGAACCATAATCCTATAGCCTCCAATTAGTCCATGGATCAGTATAAGGGACCATATATCTATAATCCTCATTGAGTAAAAGGTCTGACTAAAAGGAGACATCCGGGTGCAGAGGGAAAAGAAAAGCTATTGTGGGCTGGTAAAACGAGGAGAAACTAGAGAAAGAGAGATGGGCTCAAGTACGAGTTGCGGCCGAAGGTAGGCGACAGGAAGGTAGGGTGGAGGCGAAGAGAACGATGTCAGGATTCTCGCCTATTCCCCGTTCCTCCCTCTATTCCCAACAACACGCCGCAGTCCCCTCATTACTTAAACCCCCATTGCTCCTTTACCTTGGGGTCACTTCCGCCTACTTCGATCACTCCACTCATTACGTCCCTCCCTTTAACCCCTTCTTCCTTTCTCTCCCCTCCTTGTGCCTCCAATTTATACCCCAGCTCAGTATTGTCTAACCTGTTACACAACGTTGTCGTCGACTCGAAACCTCTATTTGATCAGCCAGCAAATATCACTCACGGTGTCTTAAGCCCTGATCTAACTTTAGCTGCAGCTGCTCCGCGCCGTGCAAGATTACTCGCTCTGCAGCCGCCATAATGACAATCTGGTGCTGAATTACCCCAACCTCGACGGAAGTCGCAATCACTCTAAATTCCAGATAGAGGCCTAGCCACACTGCCATTTCCATTGAACCTGCGTCGTCCCCCATACACCTACCCACTTAGTGTTCTAACATCATGTTGTGCCTCCGGCTAATCATGATTATATTCAACAAAGCTTCACATTACGCTTGCACAGGCTTAATACCGTCCAGTATTGGCAGAAAGAACACGCTAAAACACGGTCAAGGGGGCAACGATCGATTTCCAATTGCTCGACTATACACAGACAGGAATGATACGCCAGATCTACCCCCACGCCTAATAATAAAAAGAACAATAGGTTGTGTATCAGGAAGAGGCGATTCGATAGTGCGGTTTTAAACTGGGTAAATGGAACCTCGTGAGTAAGAGACTAACCAAGTGTTACTACCTTCGCGAAGTTCTAAGGAAGGACGGAGGTATGGATCTACGCGTTCTTTACAGAAACCACGTTAAACCCAACTAAGTTTGGGTTTGCGAGGCTAAAACAAGGACTAAAGGAGAGGGAAGTATGGGAAGTAGGGACGTTAAGGCCAAATAGCAGGGTAAACGGATTGACAGGGAAATTCTGCGCAAGTACTGCATAACATGAGGAGTGAAATATAATCAGAGTGGCCCGGGACATAATAACCGTTCTCTCTTTCCGCCCCCGCATAGCGCTCTTGCCCTTCCTGCCTTTTACACCAATCACCCGCATCTCTCTCCCCATGCGGCTGGGAATCCGCCGGGGACTATACTTTGACCCCTTCTCCTCTTTTGCGCTATCTTGGCGACTCCACCATGCAGTAACCGTCTTCTTCCTATTGGTGGCTCAGCGACACACATGGGACGCACTCAGGGGTTTTCTCGCCGCCCGGTGGAGTCAATTTCGTTATCAAGATCCATCCCCAAGTGAACTCCAGGTACATATGGAGACGCTGGCTCAGTTCAGGAGGTTGGTTTCGAATCAGCTCCGCTCGAGACTACCGCGATATCACGAAAGGCGGTAGTATATTGTGGACTCCCAGGGCCCCGTGGAAATATGGGAAGATTTGAGTTCTGTAACTACCCCCACCAGAACGAGCGCTACCGATGCGGTCGGGAAAGCCAACGTAAGATACGTGGACAAGCCGCTCGAGGGGCGTCGAACGATACCGGTCAGGAAACAAAATGTTCACGCAAAAAAGTCGGTGGTACAACTTCTCCTGGATGTAAATGTACTAATTTGTTGTATCCAGAAGGTCGCCTGACGGATAAATCCTTAACCCTATCACAACCCCGCCCCTTCAATTTATGAGGGACATTTTGTGCCTTTAAACGCAAAGACGTAGGATCTTTATTGTGGTGTAGAGTATAGTGCTTTGAGAGATCTATGTTTAAAAATAAAAGACCTTATTTTATGTTTCGATATGTTTCTGAATCCGTATTTTTAATTGACGCTTAGTGCGCCCTACATAAAACAAACCACAGGGGCACTCAATTAATAAACTATATGGTCAAATTGCAATTACTAAATCTGAAATTTCATAGATTCCCCGTTTTATTACATTGAAGTTCTTACTGTCAGTGTGTAGATGTTTGCCACACTGAAACATTTTTCCACAATTTGAAGTTTCCACAGGATTTAGTGCTCAACCATCTTTTATCTCCTACAGGGGCACCTTTAATATTGATGTCACTCGGGGACAAAAGTGTTTTCATGTTTTTGGCTCTTCTGTATAACCTTGGGAACTTGAAATTTGGATCCCCAAGATAGGGTCATTTGACAGGACTGACCAGTGTTTTTTTACAATCTTTTCAATATGCAGTGTCTAGAATTAAAATTTGTAATAAAAGCAACATTACTATTTTCCCTCACGGTTCTCATTTTTTCTTCTTTCTTGATTTTTGGAACTGCATTGCTTTCTATCTAGTTGTCTTACCCTATCCATCATCAGTAAGTTTTTGTAAAGATAACCTCTTTCCAAAAATCTTGAGGTTAGTCACTCGCCTCTTTCTCAAGTCTGTATCCAGACTACATTTTTCCTCAACCTTAGAATTGACCTCCAGGTTATATTTTGGATCCACGATTTTTTGTGATTACTTGAGGCCATCAAGAGGTTATTTGAATCGACATCTTTAAAATAGGTTTTGCTAACAAGCTTCCCTTCATCCCTTCATCCCTTCCCTTCATCGGAAACTGTCAAATTCAAATCCAAAAAATTAATATCCCTGACACTATCCACATGAGTGAAGGTGAGGTTCCTATCCATCCCTGGTGCCACAGCTGCAGACGCTCCATTTATTCTACGGTTATCAAAGGTCACCCATTTATTACATCACATAATCACTTCACATTTATTGATTGTAGTTGCGCACTTATTTTTTCACTTTTTTTCACTACTCTATTGCTCTTGGTGTAGCACACTTTCCTATGTTATTCACTGTCACCCTCTCTCCCAATATGGTTTGGAGTTTGGTCAATTGCAGACAGAACTGATGATAATTTTGATTTATTATCTATTCTCTGAAATCACTGTAGTGGTCCCTGAGATGGGAAGTGAAGGGTTTCAGCTGAAAAGCATTTTAAAGTTTTAGAACAACTACTCTGACCGAAATAAACTGTATTTGGAAAAAAAGAACAATACAGAAATATGTAAATGTGATAGAGCCCCTAGGGGCCTACGTATTAAAAACTCCCTACTTTCGGTAAGATGATGTACACTTCATGAAGGAATGGAACAGAATATTAGATGATTGTTCCATGGCCCTCATGAACACTTATTACACATGGCGACACACTTTATTCGAGCTCGCTATCCCCACAACCGAATTCGGGTATACCCGGGTGTATTGAGGTTTGTGACTGTTTTCCTCTGCCCGAGTGCATTGAGGTATTTTCCAGGCAGGGATTGAAGCATTTTTATTCCGCTGGCTGCAATACTGCACAGTATATTATACATATATACTGCATTACATTCATGAATTTATAGCCATCGGTAGACACGCGAGCATTGCAGCCTATTAATCCTAATCATTATCTTTAACCAGATCAGCGCGCCCGTCACCAGGCATGAACCCAGGCTGGGAAGGCAAACGCAACGGGGCTTGTCAGAGGTGAGGAGCGGCGCATTCCAGGTATCTGCCCAGTACAACTGGGTATTTGCTCGAATAAAGTGTGTTCGGTGCAGTATATATGAAGAAACTAAGTCTTAAAAATCATTGATAAGCATGTAACATGTAATCAAAATACTTGAGCCACTTGTAATTGAACATGACTGCTCGAATTGGAGCATGACCTCCACATGAAGCTCACGCATGCGGAGGATGAATCTTGAAAAAAAGCATGAGAATTTTATAGGATAAGTCTGATTATGACAATAACAGACAGAGGAATTGGGCAAAGGATGTGGATAGGGGTAGACCCTCAAAAGCTCAATCCCAAAATAGTGAAGGAAGGGACTCCCCCTCCTATTCCTTAATAGATCTAATAACACATACAGACATCCAAAATCCCATATCCACCCTGACAATAGGATGGGAGAATCAATTCTATGGGAGAGAAGGCCCCCCCAAGATATGATGAGCATTTCCCTCCTACCTCGACATAAGGGCATTTTAGAAATCCCATTAATAAGGGTAGGAATTATATTCCCAATTTTAGGTATGGTCAAAAAGAATTTGGATACCTATAGGGAATCTAGACACCCTAAAACCTAGCCCAAAATATCAATCACCAGCTCACCACATCCCCATCTTCTTTTTTAGATTCTGTCAAGCAAAGACACTTAGATCCACACAAAAAGGGAGGAGAATGTGGAATCCTCTCAAAAACTTCGGTTAGGGGAAAAAAGAAAAGAACCCTACCAGAAGAGGAATTAGAGAGGGCCAGAATTAAAGAAAAGAGGCTACGAGAAAGATGTGTGACATCTCCCTGCGAGGATTTTTAATTTATCCTCAGTTATTTTAACCACTGATCAAAAAAAAGGTTTTGGATAGGGGTTTGACATTTTCGCGCTCCTGCTTGCCAAACTCATTTCAATTATATACACGACCTTCAAAAATTTATGCACAACCTCACACTAAATAAGGCATTTCATTAAATTAGATTGGAAGGTAATGAAGTTCGGGTGAAACAATGTGCCTACTATTTCACCTGAGGTTGCATTAATTGAGAATATAGAACCTATTGCAAGCCCGAGGCAACCCATTTTAAGGGAAATCCAAATTTTTAAACCCCTCCCACTCAAAAGGTCACATATTGAGACCTTTTTTAACATGGTCAATAATATGATTTTAACTTACTAGCAACAACACATTAAGTCCAGTGATATAAACATACCTCACGAAAAATGAAACGCTGCATTAAAATTTCTAAAGGAGAATAACAATCTCATTATCAGACAGGCCGATAAGGAGGGTGTGTCGTTCTGCAATCGAAAGGATTATGAAGGAGAGGCACTTCGACTCCTGAACGTACCACCTCCTATACTAGGCTCAAAAAAGATCCACTAGTGAATTTTTGAATATACTGAAAGGCCGCTAGATCAAGCCCTTAATTCTTGTGTCATTACAAAGAATGAATATAATTTTTGTTTAACCTCACTCTCCCTAAGACCCGATATTTTAATCACCTCCCCAAAACCCACAAGTCAATTACCAACCCCCAACCCCCCGGCAAACCGATAATCTCGGGAATAGACCAGCCTAACAGCCAAACTTGTCACAGTATGTTGACCATTTTTGCATCCTATGTGAAAAACTCCCTTCCCATCTAAGGGACTCCACCTCAGTCTCAACTTGTTGCAGGACTTTGAGTGGGAAGATTCATATAGTGTGGCTGACATGTGACGTGCAGGCCCTTTACACGAATATACCACACAAAAAGGGCCTAGCATCTGTGGATTTTTTTCTCTCTAGGTGATATTGAACTACACCATTTAAATAAAATTTCATCCTGGATTCAATCCACTTCATTTTGAAACATAATTATTTTATGTTTCGGATGAATTCTTCCTGCAGGTTTGCGGAACTGCAATGGCACTAGATTTGCCCCCCATTTTCGCAAACCTGTACATGGGAGAATGGGAACATAAGTTCCATTTTGATAACACCCCTTTAGAGACAATATTATTATTTGGCGTCAGTTCATAGATGAGATTATATGTCTGTGGGATGGGGACCAACATTCTGTGAGCCTTTTTTTGAAATACATCAACATAATGAAGATGACCGCACCTTCACTCATGTGGAAGTGTCAGGGATATTAATTTTTTGGATTTGAATTTGACAGTATCCATGAAGGAAGCTTGTTAGCAAAACCATTTTAAAGATGGTCCGATTCAAATAACCCTCTTGATGGCCTCAAGTAATCACAAAATCGTGGATCCAAATATACTTGAGGTCAATTCTATAGGTTGAGGAAAAACGGTAGTCTGATACAGACTTTTGAGAAACGCGAGTGACTTAACCTCAAGATTTTTGGAAAGAGGTTATCCTTTAAAAAAACTTACTGATGATCTGGATAGGGTAAGACAACTAGATAGAAGCAAATGCTAGTTCCAAAAATCAAGAAAGAAAGAAAAATGATAACCGTGGGAAAAAAGTATGTTGCTTTTATTACAAATTTTAATTCTTCTAGACACTGCATATTGAAAAGATTGTAAAAAAACACTGGTCAATCCTGTCAAATGACCCTATCTTGGGGATCCACATTTCAAAGTTTCCCAAGGTTTATATACGAAGAGCCAAAAACTTGAAAAAACACTTTGTCCCCGAGTGACATCAATATTAAGTCCCCCTGTAGGAGATAAAAGATGGTTGAGCACTAAACCCTGTGGAAACTTCAAATGTGGCAAATGTTCAGGTGTGCAAACATCTACACACTGACAGTAAGAACTTCATATGTAATAAACTGGGGAAATCTATGAAATTTCAGATTTTATTAATTGCAATTCTGACCATATAGTTTATTTAATTGAGTGCCCCTGTGGTTTGTTTTTGAAGGGCGCACTAAGCGTCAATTAAAAATACGTATTCAAACATATACGAAACATAAAAAATGGTCTTTTTAAACATAGCTCTCAAAGCACTATACTCTACAACCACAATAAAGTCCCTCGTCTTTGCGTTTAAAGGCATCAAATATGTCCCTCATAATAGAAGGGGCGTGATAGGTTAAGGATTTATCCTTCCCAGGACCTCTGGATACACAAATTAGGTACATTACATCCAGGAGGCTCAATGAGGATATATATATATGGTCCCTATACTGATCCGTGCTAATTGGAGGTAATAGGATAATTCTTTCCTTTTTTAAACCTTTTAGCCTAATTTTAATAGCTATTTTTTATCATATTTTTTTTTTTTGTTTTTTGATCTGGTTTCTATTTACATTCCAACTTTTTAAACATTTTATCTATTTATTGATTCATTTATTACGATCTTTATTTCATGCTTCTTTTTCAATATAACAATCCAATTCCATGTTTTTTATGTTCACTATTTATATGATGCAGCGTTCTCATTTATTTGTGTACACTGGCACACACTTTATTGAAGTGTGGCCAGTTCCGCAAGCCGGGAGATTTCCCGGCTTGCAAGTGGCATCCCCTCGGCGTGCCGCGCGTCACTGATGGCGGTCCACGCGTCATCGGGTGCCTGCGCCCCCTGCAGCGCGGTCCAGGCTCCCCGAGGGAGCCCTGGTGTCCCGCATGTGGGGTACGGCGGCAGGGGATTTCGGGGGACCCGGTGACCCGAGAGAGAGGGGAAAGCCCGCTCTCGGTGGCCTCTTCCTCCGCTACTTCGGCGCGCGCCCGGCACCCTCCGTCGCGCGCCATGTTACACTGCTGCGGTCCGAAACGGGCAAATGCGCGAATAAACTCGGCCGCAGCAGTATTAATTTGTTTTTTCTCTTCATTTTAGAGATCATCACACATTGTTTTATGGTTTTGTGTGTCATTTTATGTTTAATAAGTTTTATTGTATTGTATTAGGTTACCAAGGGCAATGTGTATACAGCCGTATATGCTGGAGTAACTTGACTCCCTCCCTGTTGCCTTATGATTGCCGCCACTGCCCATTGAGGGCCAATCGGTGACAAGCGAGGGATATTTAAATGCTACTATTATTACGAGTCATATTCTCGATGAAGAGACCTTGTGGTCTCGAACACGTTGGACTAAAGACTAAAGACTTTTTGGCGAACCCTCAACACCTTATCACCCCTGAGAACCGGCCCGGTGTTCTGCAACCTGCGACACTTAGTCGCGGCCGAGTGACGTCACGGACCCGGAACGGGCCGAATCAAGACTTCCAACAGCGTGTGCTCTGTGCTGCTACAGAGACTCAACAGTGTTAGGCATTACTGCTCTGCACGGCGATTGGCTGTACTGTCGTGTACCTGACCGGAGACCATCTAAGCACTACCTTGAGGCTGAGGGCTGGATCAACCCTACCCGATCGAGAACCACCCAGGCCCTATCCCGAGGCTGAGGGTTGAGAAGGAGAGAGCCACGACATCTTAACACCTGGCGCCATTGGTGCTTGGGTAACATTAACCCTGAAATCTTTGTTTTTTCTGTCCAAATGTACGCTTAATACTCACCTTACTCTTGTGGTGTTACTAATATAATTTTTAATGCACAATGGCGTTGTGCGCTGTTTTTTTTGTATTTCTGTATGTTAATTAGGTATAGCATAGACCAGGCCCCCCTGTTTTGTATTTTGCAGATAGGGCCAGTACCAGTTAACTAAGGAGCCCCTTAAAGCAGAAAAAAGTCCTGTACAGTTCAGTAAAAAGAATACAGCACGCTATAGAGAGTTCAAGAAAGAGAGCCCCCAGGTGGCCTGCTGATAGCTCTATACGTGGACCAACGCTAAAGCTTCTCATCAGTCTGTGTGCTAGTGGCAGTTTCCAAATAAGACAGCAATGTATTGGGTTCAAGCACAATGAGACCTATCAGGATTTTCCGTAGAGCCCCGAATTGTCGGATCACTATCTAAAGTGTTCCGAAGAGACAAGGGGGGCCAGGTCCACAACCACCCAAGCAACTAAGTCAGAGTACCTTCATGTAAGTGTTAAGAGTGTACACAGATGGAAGAGAAGTATTTGTGTATGTCTTTGTATAAAAACTCTGTACAATGTGTCAATATGTATAAGCGGTCCCTGTGCCGGGAACATGAATAAATGATTTGTACTATAAAAATTTCCTGACGCCTATTATTTCACAGCCTACCACCTCATCACCCAGCTGCACAATGCCAGCACCTGAGTCAAGGTAAACCAGGGGAGCACAAGATAAAGATGATCCACGGCACACGGACTTCGCAACAAGCAATTTAATTCAGCTAAGAACCAACGTTTCGACTGCCACGCAGTCTTTGTCAAGTGGGGCTGACAGGTACAGGGAAAAGTAAATGTATATATCCCCCATCACATCCCCATCGAGATGTGCTGCAGCGTGTGGTTTGGCGCGAAATCGGGTCCTGCCGTGAAGTCATGGCAGCGACGAGGTACACGCATGCGCATCGCGCGTGCACACCATCACATTTATTGATTGTAGTTGCGCACTTATTTTTTCACTTTTTTTCACTACTCTATTGCTCTTGGTGTAGCACACTTTCCTATTTATCTGTCATCCTCTCCCCCAATATGGTTTGGAGTTTGGTCAATTGCAGACAGAAACGTGATGATAATTTTGATTTATTATTCTCTGAAAATCACGTAGGTGTCCCTGAGAGTGGTGAAGTGAAGGGTTCAGCTGAAAAGCAATTTAAAGTTTTAGAACAACTACTCTTGATCGAAAATAAACTGTATTTGGAAAAAAGAACAATACAGAAATATGTAGAATGTGATAGAGCCCCTAGGGGCCTACGTATTAAAAAAACTCCCTACTTTCGGTAAAGATGATGTACACTTCATGAAGGAATGGAACAGAATCTTAGATGATTGTTCCATGGCCCTCATGAAACTTATTATATATGAAAGAACTAAGTCTTTAAAAATCATTGATAACGAGGTAACAGGTGTAATCAAAATACTGGAGCCACTTGTAATTGAACATGACTGCTCAGAATTGGAGCATGACCTCCGCATGAAGCTCGAGCATGCGGAGGATGAAATCTTGAAAAAGAAGCATGAGAAATTTTATAGGGATACTGTAAGTCTGATTATGACAATAACAGACAGAGGAATTGGGCAAAGGATGTGGATAGGGGTAGACCCTCAAAAGCTCAATCCCAAAATAGGGAAGGAAGGGACTCCTCCTATTCCTTAAATAGATCTAATAACACATACAGAAATCCAAAATCCCATATCCACCCTGACAATAGAGGATGGGAGAATCAATTCTATGGGGAGAGAAGAGGCCCCCCAAGATATGATGAGCATTTCCCTCCTACTCAACATGAAGGGCATTTTAGAAATCCCAATTATAAAGGGAGGAATTATATTCCCAATTTTAGGTATGGTCAAAAAGAATTTGATACCCATAGGGAATCTAGACCCTATAAACCTAGCCCAAAATATCAATCACCAGCTCAACACTCCCCATCTTCTTTTTTAGATTCTGTCAAGCAAAGACACTTAGATCCACAAAAAAGGGAGGAGAATGTGGAATCCTCTCAAAAACTTCGGTTAGGGGAAAAAAAGAAAAGAACCCTACCAGAAGAGGAATTAGAGGAGGGGCCAGAATTAAAGAAAAGAGGCTACGAGAAAGATGTGTGACATCTCCCTCGCGAGGGATTTTTAATTTATCTTCAGTTATTTTAACCACTGATCAAAAAAAGGTTTTGGATAGGGGTTTGACATTTTCGCACTCCTGCTTGCCAAACTCATTTCAATTATATACAGACCTTCAAAAATTTATGCGCAACCTCACACTTAAAAGGCATTTCATCAAATTAGATATGGAAGGTAATGAAGTTCAGGGTGAAACAATAGTGCCTACTATTTCACCTGAGGTTGCATTAATTGAGAATATAGAACCTATTGCAAGCCCGAGGCACACCCATTTTAAGGGAAAATCCAAATTTTACCCCTCCCACTTAAAAGGTCATCATATTGAGACCTTTTTTAACATGGTCAATAATGATTTTAACTTACTGAGCAACAACATTAAATCCAGTGATATAAAACATAACCTCAAGAAAAATGAAACGCTGGCATTAAAATTTCTAAAGGAGATTAACAATCTCATTATCAGACAGGCCGATAAGGGAGGTGGTGTCATTCTGCAGAATCGAAAGGATTATGAAGGAGAGGCACTTCGACTCCTGAACGATACCACCTCCTACACTAGGCTCAAAAAAGATCCAACTAGTGAATTTTTGAATACACTGAAAGGCCTGCTAGATCAAGCCCTTAATTCTTGTGTCATTACTAAGAATGAATATGAATTTTTGTTTACCAGCTCCCCTAAGATCCCGATATTTTATCACCTCCCCAAAACCCACAAGTCAATTACCAACCCCCCGGGCAGACCAATAATCTCGGGAATAGACAGCCTAACAGCCAACTTGTCACAGTATGTTGACCATTTTTTGCAATCCTATGTGGAAAAACTCCCTTCACATCTAAGGGACTCCACCTCTGTGCTCAACTTGTTGCAGGACTTTGAGTGGAAAGATTCATATAGGTGACTGCCATGTGACGTGCAGGCCCTTTACACGAATATACCACACAAAAAGGGCCTAGCATCTGTGGATTTTTTTCTCTCAGGTGATATTGAACTACACCATTTAAATAAAAGTTTCATCCTGGATTCAATCCACTTCATTTTGAAACATAATTATTTTATGTTTCTGGATGAATTCTTCCTGCAGGTTTGCGGAACTGCAATGGGCACTAGATTTGCCCCCAGTTTCGCAAACCTGTACATGGGAGAATGGGAACATAAGTTCATTTTGAATAACAAACCCTTTAGAGACAATATTATTATTTGGCGTCGGTTCATAGATGACATTATATGTCTGTGGGATGGGGACCAACATTCTGTGAGCCTTTTTTTGAAATACATCAACAATAATGATAGGAACCTCACCTTCACTCATGTGGATAGTGTCAGGGATATTAATTTTTTGGATTTGAATTTGACAGTATCCGATGAAGGGAAGCTTGTTAGCAAAACCTATTTTAAAGATGTCGATTCAAATAACCTCTTGATGGCCTCAAGTAATCACAAAAAATCGTGGATCCAAAATATACCTGGAGGTCAATTCTATAGGTTGAGGAAAAACTGTAGTCTGGATACAGACTTTGAGAAACAGGCGAGTGACTTAACCTCAAGGTTTTTGGAAAGAGGTTATCCTTTAAAAAAACTTACTGATGATCTGGATAGGGTAAGACAACTAGATAGAAAGCAAATGCTAGTTCCAAAAATCAAAGAAAGAAAGAAAAATGAGAACCGTGAGGAAAAATGTAATGTTGCTTTTATTACAAATTTTAATTCTATGACATTGCATATTGAAAAGATTGTAAAAAAACACTGGTCAATCCTGTCAAATGACCCTATCTTGGGGATCCATTCTTTCCTTTTTTAAACCTTTTAGCCTATATTTAATAGCTATTTTTTATACATATTTTTTTTTTTTTTTTGAGCTGGTTTCTATTTACATTCCAACTTTTTACATTTTATCTATTTATTGATTCATTTATTACGATATTTTATTTCATGCTTCTTTTTCAATATAACAATCCAATTCCATGTTTTTATGTACACTATTTATATAGATGCAGCTGTTCTTATTTATTGTGTACTAATGTTTTTTCTCTTCATTTTAGAGTCATCACACATTGTTTTATGGTTTTGTGTGTCATTTTATGTTTAATAAAGTTTATTGTATTGTATTAGGTTACCAAGGGCAATGTGTATACAGCCGTATATGCTTGGAGTAACTTGACTCCTCCCTGTTGCCTTATGATTGGCCGCCACTCCCAATTGAGGGGCCAATCGGTGACAAGCGAGGGATATTTAAATGCTACTATTATTACGAGTCAATATTCTCTGATGAAGAGACCCTTGTGGTCTCGAAACACGTTGGACTAAAGACTAAAGACTTTTTGCGAACCCTCAACACCTTATCACCCCCTGAGAACCGGCCCGGTGTTCTGCAGACCTGCGACACTTAGTCGCGGCCGAGTGACGTCACGGACCCGGAAGCGCCGAATCAAGACTTCCAACAGCGTGTGCTCTGCTGCTACAGAGACTCTAACAGTGTTAGGCATTACTGCTCTGCACGGCGATTTGGCTGTACTGTCGTGTACCTGACCGGAGACCATCTAAGCACTACCTTGAGGCTGAGGGCTGGATCAACAGCTACCCGATCGGAGACCACCCAGGCCCTATCCCGAGGCTGAGGGATTGAGAAGGAGAGAGCCACGACATCTTCACTGGCGTCCATTGGTGCTTGGGTAACATTAACCCTGAAATGCTTGTTTTTTCTGTCCAAATGTACGCTTAATACTCACCTTACTCTTGTGGTTACTAATATAATTTTTAATGCACAATGAGCGTTGTGCGCTGTGTTTTTTGTATTTCTGTATGTTAATTAGGTAATAGCATAGACCAGGCCCCCCCTGTTTGTTATTTTGCAGATAGGGCCAGTACCAGTTAACTAAGGAGCCCCTAAAGGCAGAAAAAGAGTCCTGTACAGTTCAGTAAAAGGAATACAGCACGCTATAGAGAGTTTCAAGAAAGAGAGCCCCCAGGTGCCTGCTGATAAGCTCTATACGTGGACCAACGCTAAAGCTTCTCATCAGTCTGTGTGCTAGTGGCAGTTCCCAAATAAAGACAGCAAGGTATTGGGTCAAGCACAATGAGACCTATCAGGATTTTCCGTAGGAGCCCCGAATTGTCGGATCACTATCTAAAGTGTTCCGAAGAGACAAGGGGGGCCAGGTCCCACAACCACCCAAGCAACTAAGTCAGAGTACCTTCATGTAAGTGTTAAGAGTGTACACAGATGGAAGAGAAGTATTTGTGTATGTCTTTGTATAAAACTCTGTACAATGTGTCAATATGTATAAGCGGTCCCTGTGCCGGGAACATGAATAAATGAATGTTGTACTATAAAAATTCCTGACGCCTATTATTTCACAGCCTTACCACCTCATCACCCAGCTGCACAAATGCCAGCACCCTGAGTCAAGGTAAACCATGGGGAGCACAAGAATAAAGATGATCCAGGCACACGGACTTCGCAACAAGCAATTTAATTCAGCTAAGAAACCAACGTTTCGACTGCCACGCAGTCTTTGTCAAAGTGGGGGCTGACAGGTACAGGGAAAAGTAAATGTATATATACCCCATCACATACCCATCGAGATGTGCTGCAGCTGTGGGTTTGGCGCGAAATCGGGTCCTGCCGTGAAGTCATGGCAGCGACGGAGGTACACGCATGCGCATCGCGCGGTGCACACCACTGTGAGCTGAGCGCATGCATGCGGCACTGCGTCAGGACGCCCACACGCATCTGCGGTCCCAAGATCGCCTCTCCCCCGTTGCCAAAGAAACATGATGCTAAACACAGCGTCCTGCTAGGCAGCCGGGACACAGCACATCCGCAATACAACAACAACCCCCAGTGTAAAGAAAACAGTTAAAGGACCAGAAATATGCACACCATGAACCACTATAAATACACCCATAAATAAAGGTAAAAAACCCATAAGAGCATAAGTACACAACATATACAACATCATAATGAATACAAGTGTTAAAAACTAGAAAAAATAAGTGAACATCATATAATAATTAGAACCTAAAAGGACAAGACATACTACAATCACAAACAAACGTAAAGACAAACATGGACAGAAGTGTCACAGAGGTGGAACTAATCATCATTATAAGTCGTCCCAACTCCAAAATAGAATATCCTATTTGTATATCAATCAACTACTGAAGCTGACGGAGGTGTCAATGCGCGGATCCAGCACTGCAACAATAAGATCAACGCCTGTCGAGGAAACATTTTATGTATAGCTGTTCGCTGAGTCCACCTCCATTAGACGTCTGTAAAAAGTATATCCAATATGCTTCCCTTTTAAGGAGGGTTGTATCTCTGTCTAAAGCTCCCCTCATTGGTGGTACAATCTCTATTCCCATAATCCTCATCGTTGATATAGGATGTTTGTGTTGAACACAATGCTGAAGAATATTGTGGGATCTGTACCCTTCTTAATCATGCTCTTGTGCTCAATAAAACATTGTTTAAGAATCCTTGTCATTTTTCCGACATACAATAGCCCACATGGGCACTTAATAAAGTATACTACGTTTTATTGAGCATTTTTTTTAACCTGTGAGTTCCACCCTAGAAGTGAGGAGCAATGCCATACCTATCCCTATGGTTGCTGAGATGCCTCTAGAGACACTTTCGGTGGGACCGCCAGAGGGTGACACTGTCCAGGAGCTGGCCATAGATCCCCTGAGGTTCTGCAAGTGGCGCAACCTGCAGATCCAGCTGATGCGGTTTGCTCCATTGCTATGGGAGGGTTGTGTGGCCTCCAGTGATTCTAACAATTGACTGTCAGCATCCTCGACCTTGGGCTGATGCCCAGTGGCCACCGTGCTGCTGGATCTCACTATTCACCCTGTCGCCCCATAATGGAAAATGACCCCTGCTAAGGAAGTACGACAACAGTACGGATTTGCTGCTGGATGGTGCCATGAAGTTGGTATAAGACAGAAAAAGAGTCCTGTACAGTTCAATAAAAGGAATATAGCTCGCCAAAGCTCTGTCCGTGGATCAGCACTAAAGTTTCTCATAAGGCTGTGTGGAAGTGGCAGTTCCCAAATACATACAGCAAGGTATTGGGTCAAGCACAATGAGAACTATCAGGATTTCCCATAGGGCCCCCGAATAGTCGGATCACTATTGATTATCCCTATCTGTTAAGTTGGCACAGATGTACAGTAAGAGAAGTATTTGTGTATGTATTTGTGTGTAAAACTCTGTACAACGGGTCAAGATATGTATGAGCAGTCCCTGAGTTGGGGACACGAATAAATGACGGTTGTACTATAAAATTCCTGCCGCCCATTATTACACAACCTTGCAACCTCATTGCCCCGCCACCCGAATGCTAGCACTCTGAGTCAAGGTAAACCATGCAAAGTAGCCATATAATTACCACACCGATGTAGTCTCCCTTACAAGCGGGGCAGGGAGGGTTGCACATTGTTATGGGTAGAATATAGGGTGATGAGTAAGTGAATAATACTGTTTAAGGCTCACTGACCGCTAGCACTGAAACTGATAGTACTACACTGTCAGACCATCCACCTGTACTAATTTAGCCTGCACAGAATTTTTTTGGGGAAGGCTGTACCAGCCTCCAAGCACTATACTTGCTCGTGCCAGTTTTCCTCGCTGCTGCATGGCACACTAAGCTACCTCGCTGTGACATATGGCCTATAAGAATGTTCTGCAATGCCGGTAGGCTGTCCGTATAGCGTCACTACACAACCATCCCGTAGTTGCAATGCAGCTTATGTACAAGCAGCAGCGGGAAACTTGTTGGGGCCCCCAGGATCGCTGTCCATGCTGATGTCTGGAAGGGTGATGACTGTTCTCCACCTGCGGCTCAGTGCCTCTGGCACTATCTGCCAATTCCAACAGCTTTGGACTCAGAGGAAGGGCTAAGGAGATTGGCTATGTTATTTATTTGTAAATGTCTTTGGTGTGAGAGGGTTCTTATGAGGGGTGTTGGTGTTCTATATGAGGGGTGTTGGGTTCTATATTAGGTCTGTTGAAGGTCTATATGAGGGGTGTTGAGGTCTGTAAGAGGGGGCTGGGGTTCTTATTTTAGAACGCAAAAAGACATGTTAAAAAGTAGTTACAAAAAGAATAACCAAGTACTCTAGTATTTGAGGGGACTGCTGATTTAACAACATATACTGAGTAGTGCATTTTACTTACTATATAATGTGTACCTTTTTTAATTTGTGAAATATTGGAGGATAATCATTGTGCGAACCTTCTAAGAGTACATACAGTAAGGTCATGTATAGGATTTTTTTGTGTATGTATTTGGGGGGAAACTATATTTCCCCTCATTGATAACATTAGAAACTTTTTTAACCCTTCACTGATTCTGAACTGTATTTCCATTTTGCTACATGGCAATGTATTCCCAGCTACACGTAATACACAGATAGGGCAATATTGAGAATTAAGCTTTTGGACACTAATGAAATGTGAAATGGATATTATGTTTCCTGACTAAACATGGTATTCTCACAGCTAAATATTAGAGATGGAACTAATCTATTTTGCATGTTTGGATCAGCCTCGGCCCGACCGGTTCCTTTGGTCCACAGCCTCAGTGGGAGCAGAAGAATAGGGCAGAGCATGCATAGAGTAAGGTGAGAGGGAAGGACAGGATCAGGGTGTAGAGGGAGAAAGGGGGTGGCCCGGTATTAAAGGGGTTGCACCCCATATGGCCATCCCCTGACCTCACCAGAGAGACAAGGGGTTAACTGGACTGCGGTCCAGGAATGTGGTTTTCACTTTGTTATACCTTGAGAATGTATGTTCCCCTGTTCCCCTGTTCCCATGCTTCATTATGAGCCTGTATTTTAATGTTTTAAAGTGCATTTCTGTATCTCCAGTTCTGGAGGTCGCAGAGAGTTGATATTTGGCCAATATGTGGAGTCACTGTAGGCATTAAAAACTGGCAAAGGTCGACCCACTGAGTCCACCAGAATGGAACTTATTAATATGTGTAGATATTAAAGTGTATATGTATTTTATTTTGGATCTGGTCTGAAAATTCAGACGCCATTTGCTAGGCTAATAGGTCATGAAGGACAGCCGGCTGAGTAGCCTAAGCACGGTGATCAAAAAGTTAACTGCCTTGATTGTTTACCCAATGTCTAGAGATTAAGTATTAATCAATCAACAAACTCTGCCAGTCTGATTGTTACCTGAGGGCATGGGTTAGTCTGTATCCCCGTTAGGGAGTGGATATCTAAGCCTCGTTCAGTTCAACCCAGATATTTGGTGTTCATTATATCTTGTCATAAGCTACCGTGACACAGGGTATGAGAGGGAAGGGCGGGATCAGGGGGTGAGGGAAGGGCAGGATCAGGGCGCAAGAGGGAAGGGCAGGATCAGGGCGCAAGAGGGAAGGGCAGGATCTGAGGGCGAGGGGGAAGGGAGGGATCAGGGGCGAGAGGGAAGGGAGGGATCAAGAGCGAAAGAGAAGGGGAGGATCAGGGGGTGAGAGGGAAGGGTGGGATCAGGGGGCGAGAGGGAAGGGCGGGATCAGGGGGCAAGAAGGAAGGGTGGGATCAGGGGGCAAGAGGGAAGGGTGAGATCAGGGGTTGAGAGGGAGGGCAGGATCCAGGGGCGAGAGGGAAGGGCATTATCAGGGAGCGAGAGGGAAGGGCGGAATCAGGGGGTGAGAGGGAATAACGGGATCAGGGGGTGTGAAGGAAGGGTAGGATCTGGGGGCGAGAGGGAAGGGCGGGATCAGGGGCAAGAGGGAATACCAGGATCTGAGGGTGAGAGGCAAGGGCAGGATTCGGGGCGAGAGGGAAGGCAAGATCAGGGGGCGAGAGGGAAGGGCAGGATCAGGGGGCGAGGGGGAAGGGCAGGATCCGGGGGTGAGAGGGAAGGGCAGGATCAGGGGGCGAGAGGGAAGGGCAGGATCTGGGGGCGAGAGGGAAGGGTAGGATCAGGGGGCGAGAGGGAGGGGCAGGATCCAGGGGCGAGAGGGAAGAGCAGGATCAGGAGGCGAGAGGGAAGAGCAGGATCAGGAGTCTGAAGGGCGTTTCAGGGGGCGAGAGGGAAGGGCAGTTTCAGGAGGCGAGAGGGAATGGCGGTTTCAGGGGGCGAGAGGGAATGGCGGTTTCAGGGGTGAGAGCTAAGGGCAGGATCAGGGGGCGAGAGCGAAGGGCAGGATCAGGGGGCGAGAGGGAAGGGCAGGATCAGGGGCTGAGAGGGAAAGGCGGGATCAGAGGGCAAGAGGGAAGGACGGGATATGGGGTGAGAGGGAAGGGCAGGATCAGGGGGCGAGAGGGAAGGGCGGGATCAGGGGGCGAGAGGGAAGGGCGATTGAATCGAGGGGTCGAGAGAGGTGCAAGGCAGGATCGGGGGCAAGATGGACGGTGCAAATCGGGGGTCAAGCAGATCGAGGGTGAGAGGAAGGGTCAGATCAGGGGGCGGAGGAATGGGGCGGAATCAGGGGGCGAGAGCTGACGGTGTGGGAGCAGGAGGGTGGAGGACAGTGATGGATCAGGGGCGAGAGTGGATAGTGTATGGGACAGGAGGTAGATGGGGAGCGGGAAGGGGATCGGGTAGAGGCGAAGGGTGGAGGGGTAAGGGTGTGGTCAGGAGCGAGAGGACAGGGCAGGATCAGGAGGCACTAGTTGGATTATATAGGAGCGAGGCATGGAGTTCATGAGAGGGAGGTCAGTATTTGAGTAGGGAAGGGCAGCCATAGAAGGAAGATAAAATAAACAAAAAGAGAAATTCATAATAGGGGAAAGAAAGACATGAGGGGGAAGAGAGTGAGGGACATGTGAAGGAAAAGAGATGATGGGGAGAAGAGAATTATGACAATTGAAGAGAGGAGGAAAACATGAAGATGAAAATAAGAAAGACATGGGAGAGACCATCTGCTGGGGAGAAGGCCTCTGTGGGGAAAGAGCCATGCTGTGGGGAAAGAGCCATGCTGGGGGGAAAGAGCCATGCTGTGGGGAAAGAGCCATGCTGGGGGGAGAGACTGTTGGGGGAGAAAGAGACATGCTGGGGGGGAGACGACATGTTGGGGGGGGAGAGAGACATGCTGAGGAGAGAGAACTGCTGAGGAACAGAGACATTGTGGGTGGGAGAGGAACATGCTGGTGGAGAGAGACATGCTGGGGAGGAGTAAGAGAGACATGCTTAGGGGAGGAGAGAGACATGCTAGGGGGAGAGAGACAGGCTGGGGGAGGAGAGAGACATGCTAGGGGGAGGAAAAACATGCTGGGGGAAGAGAGAGACATGCTGGGGGTAGGAGATAGACATGCTGGGGGGAGGAGAGAGACATGATGGGGGAGCAGAGAGACATGCTGGGGGAGAGAGCATGCATGGGGGAGGAGAGACATCGGGGGGAGAAAGAGCAGGGCCATGCAGGGGAGAAGTAATGCAAGGGGAGATAGACATGGGGCAAAGTGGTAGAGAGACATCAGGGGGGAGAGATGAGGAGGGAAGGACATGCGGGGGGAGAGAGAGATGCAGGGGGAGAAGCATGTGGGGAGAGGAAAGAGACTGCAGGGGGAGAGACAGATGATGAAAGAGCAGAGGGGAGAGATGCTGCAGGGAGGGGAGACATGCTGGGGGGAGAGATCCATGCTAGGGGGAGAGAGACATGCTGGGGGGGAGAGAGAGATGCAGGGGGAGAGCGACATGCTGGGGAGAGGAAAGAGACATGCAGGGGGTGAGACAGACATGCAGGGGGGAGAGAGACATGCAGGGGGAAAGAGACATGCAAGGGGGAGAGACATGCTAGGGGGAAGAGAACGGAGGGAGGAGAGAGACATGCTGGGGGTGGAGAACCATGCTGGGGGGAGAGAGACATGCTGGGGAGGAGAGCGACCGAGAGGAGCGATGGGGGAGGAGACACATGCTGGGGGAGGGAGAACATGCTAGGAGAGAGACGTCTGCTGAGGGAGAGAGACTGCTGAGGGAGAGAGACAATGCGGGGGAGGAGAGAGACAGATGGGGGGAGAGAAGATGCTGGGGGAGGAGAGAGACAGCTGGGGTCATAGAAGACTGACTTGGGGAGGAAGAGACTGCTAGGGGGAGAAGAGAGGCATGCTGGGGGGAAGAGAGAGAGACATACTAGGGGGAGAGAGACAGGCTGGGGGGGGAGGAGAGAGACATGCTGGGGAAGAGAGAGACATGCTGGCGGTAGGAGATAGACATGCTGGGGGGAGGAGAAGACAGTGGGCAGGGAGAGAGACATGCAGTACGGGAGGAGAGAACTGACATGGGGGGGTGAGGAGAGATATTGCTGGGGGAGAGAGAGACTGCTGGGAGGAGAGACATTGCTTGGGGTGGAGAGACATGCTGGGGGAGGAGTAGAAACGCATGGCAGGGGAGAAGAGGACATGCAGGGGAGAGAGAACATACATGAGAGAGACATGCAGGGACAACATGGGGGGAGGAGGGAGAACATGCTGGGGGAGAGAGACATTGCTGGGGGGGTGGAGAACTGCTGATGTGAGGGGAGAATGCGGGGGAGAAGACATTGCAAAAGAAAGGGGGAGAGAGACATGCAAGGGGGAGAGAGACATACAGGGGGGAGAAAGACATGCGGGGAGAGAGACATGCAGGGGGGAGAGGGATGCAGGGGGGGAGAAAGAGATGCAGGGGGAGAGAGAGATGTGCCGTTTGATAGATACCTTCCTTGGGGAGAGGAAAAGACTGCAGGGGGTGAGACTGACATGCTGGGGGGAGGAGAGAGACATGCAGGGGGGAAAGAGACATGCAGGGGGGAGAGACAAGCTGGGGGGAGAGAGACATGCTGGGAGGAGGAGAGAGACATGCTGGGAGAGAGAAGACCTGAACATTGAAGAAAATGACATGGAGACAATAATTGTGTCGGTTGAGAAAGAGAAATGCATGTTTCCCTCTTTGCCTGGCTCTTAAGGAGTTTACATCAGTTGACTACATATGTACATGATAGTGCTTAGTCTCTCATACCTTGTCAGGGGGCTGGATCCATGCAGGCTGGCGTACATATACTCATGGAAAAATGATGGGCACCAGGAACTTTCATAATACAAACAGAAGCTTTATTAACAGCTGTTGATAATGCTCTTCACATCAAAACATTCATTACTATATACACTTCCCTATGTAAGCCTTACTCTCGCATGCTAAGGAGGTGCTTTGGCTTGTTTCTGCTACTGTCATCTTAAGTGGCCATCTTCTGAGTAGCAGCCATAACTCTTTATATCAATAGGGCCCAATCTTAGGTTACCCTTACGATCATCACTATCCTGGTGTGAGGTACATCATGCCTCTCTTAAGCATTCTGTTTCAGAGACAAAAGGGGGCATCTCAGCAGGGCCGATCCGATTAGATCCCAGGCTACTATTGTGATACCCTATAGGACATAGGCTCCTCTGTAGCAACATGCTGCTTATGTACTTCCATAGCTATGACGCTAATTGGATAGGACATTTTCCATAACTACAAAACAAACAAAGACAGGGCATTGTCACTATACACTAACTATACACAGGAACTTATCTACATTACCAACTGTGAGGCTCCTCTAACTGTCACTCCCAGGAACCTACGTTCTAGAATCATCAGTCCCAGTATACAGTATATATCCTGATGGTGACATCACTGGTCACCATGCATAGAGGGGGAGTGACTTCTTGCCTGCTAAGTGATGACTTACCATGTAATGGGAGAGGGGCATTACTCTACTGTACGTGAGCCCACACAGTTAACTCCTTACTTAGCCCCTTAACAGACATAGTCGTCCCTGGGGGTGGGATATATAAAGATATGGGGGAGCGGGGGAGAGAAATTGAGAAACACATGGGGAAGGAAAGAAGAGAAAGATAGTGGAAGGAAACGAGTGAGAGACATAGAGAGAAAGAAGAGGAATACATGAGGAGGGGAGAACTGAGAGACACAAGTGGAAAAGCTAGAATGATAAGGTGTGTGCAAGAGACATTGGAGGGGAGAAGAGAATAAGGAATAAGGTGGTGGGGGGGAAATAAAAAGGCATGATTGGGGAATATAAATTAAAATATAATTGTTGTAACTGTCGACGAGCAAAGGATGGGGGCCCAATTCTTATATTTGTCCTGGGCCCAAACAATTCTGCTGGTGGCCCTAAAAAGAGTTGCTTACAAAGGTAACTTTACCGGCAGGTCTTGAAGGTAGTAAGAAAGGGGGCAGCATGAAAGAACTATTTCAGGTAGGGCAGAGAAGAAGAGACGTGGTATGGAGAGAGCGGACAGCCGAGAAGAGCAAAGGAGGTGATCAGGTATACAGAGCTGAGATTTAAGGAGAAGCAGAGGAGTTATAAGAGCCTCATAGGCAAGAAGTAGAGTTTTGTAGGTGATATTGAATATCATGAGAAGCCAGACAAAGGATCTGAGAAGGGCAGAGAAAGAGTGTTATACTTGTAGTTGCAGAGTTGTGTATAAATGGTATGAGTCCAGATAACCGAAGATTGCATTAGTCAAGATGGCAGAGAATTAATGGCATGGATTAGAGCATTAGCTACAAGGTGACAAGGGAGTGGGTGGATTGTGGAAATAATGCAGAG
The DNA here is from genome assembly GCA_036426205.1 of Ascaphus truei. Taxonomy (NCBI): domain Eukaryota; kingdom Metazoa; phylum Chordata; class Amphibia; order Anura; family Ascaphidae; genus Ascaphus; species Ascaphus truei. The sequence goes on along the minus strand of CM071571.1, from coordinate 92,834,093 downwards.
AAAGAAACTACTGTGAGGGGAGCCATAAGCAACCTTAGGGCCCATTCAAGTGAATAGGACATAAAACTCTGGCATAAAATAGGACTTATGACTTACCACTGTTAGTGAGTCAGGGCCTATTCATATTATGCTACAGTGCAGATAATGCCGGTATACGGACTTCCATTGCTTCTAAATTATTTATTGGATAAGAAATGATTTATGTAACAAATGTCACTCTTGAACCATAACTTTCAGGCAGCTTAATTAGTGAGTGCCAAACATAGGACTCAATATTTAGGCCTCAGAACAAGGTGTTATTCATAAGGGGACAGGGGAAGCTGGACTGCTTTGCACCTTGGCAGCCTATCTCTGTGAAGCTGGCATTCTAATCTAAACACTGACTGTTTGAAAAACAAATTTAGCCCATCATTCCAACGATGAGCAGGGTTTACAATGATTACTATATATTGTGGCGTCTTTAGGTTAAATAGAATATGTTACTGTACAGATATATATTATAATATATATATATAAAAGGAGTTCGTACAGTAACATAATCTATTTAACCTAAAGATGCCACAAAACCTGCAACCCACACCCAGTTTATCTACTTATTTTTTTATCTCTTTCCTGCTAAATAAGCAATGCAGTTAAAGTTTCAGTACTCCATGAGATTAACACGTTTTCTGCAATTGCTCTGCAATACTTTGCTGGTTCCTTTGGTAGCAAAGGGGTTAAACAAACAAACATGTATTTCGAGTTACATTTGATTCATCATTCATTTTTGTTTTGTGTTTGCAAAAAACAAATACATTTGTACATAGCCTTCCTAAATAATTGTTTGATAAGAACCATTTGTCCCACCTAATCTGCCCACTCGGTGGTTCTTATCTATCAATCGTTATGTTTCCGTGTTTAAATATAGTCAGTAAACTGAAGCTTGGCATGGGGACGACCTTCTTTAATCCGGTTTGCAGACATGTCCATTCTCATTGCTTTTCTGTGGGTCTCACTTATTGGAACTCTGCCTCACTAAAGCTACAGTATAAAATGCCCACGTTTCCAAAGGTCTGTAAAGAGTTAAAAATATAATAGACATCATCAAAAATCTTGTTAAAAAAAAACAAAAATGTTTTTTTAAGTAATGCATCACAGATGACATATTTAGAGAAGCCGCCGACTCCATCTCCAATATACAGTAATTCTGGGTCTATCTCTGTTTCCAGAAAATTGGTAGCTTTGCTGTCTCATTGATAGAATTCAGTACATTTCCATTACATTATATATGTTTTAGTTCAGCACCCTCAAATGTTATTCATTTGAATCCTAGGAAGTTAATATATCAACCCTTTCTGGGTCGATACCAGACAGAGAAGAGAGAGGATTAAAAGGCTGGGTGAAACACTTGCTTGATCTGCATTGCCTCCACTCAAAGAAAAATAAGTTTTTAATTTTCCAACGAAAACAAAAAAGTTGCAATTTTCCTTCATAACATTTCTTTAAGGGAATCCATTGCATCGAAAAAGTGGTTTGTCACTCAGATGTTTTTTTGCGAGCTGACTGATGCGGATCCTTTGACTGGACCCTTTAAAGAATGTACTAAAGACATCCAGTTCTTCTTGGTAGAAAAGACTGTCAAATATTCTTGTGCTGTCTGTAGAAACCTGTCTGTAGAAACCTGCCTGTTTGTATAATATTTTTAGTATGCATATAGTGTAAACAAGTTAATTGAGACATCAAGTACAATTGCTGTACTCAAACACATTAAGGCCCACATTTTCTAAGTGGGGCTATTCTACAAGACGCTTTCTGGCAGCGGAATATATTTTACAGCCCATTTAAGTGAGTTTGCCATAAGGGCTCATATTTACCAAGTCGTGCTAATCAACAAGACACCTCCCAGCACAGCTCAGTAAACATGACATTTACAGCCGACTAAATCAATGGGCCGTATGGTGTCTTCTGGCACCAGAAGGTGTCTAATAGTACTTAGTAATTATGAGCTGATGTTGTTAACACATTTAGCACTGTTATTAACAGCAAAGATTTATTTCGCAATGCATTGCTGACCCCCTTTTATTTCCTTGAAGCATTGTGAAGAAACATGAGATGCTGTTGACACAATTTCCAAGACATATCATGGCAACGACAATCACCTGATCGAACATTCCTTTGTTAAACTACATAATGTCAGCAATGCTGCTTTCCTAAATTTATCACTTTTGTGTCACTAATAATGGAATTGCTTCACTATCTGCTTATTGACAGGTGAGAACAAAAGTCAACTTGTTACTACAGTATATTTTTGCTGCTTACTATTACATAGCCTTCTGGCATTAAAGTGAGTTAAGTTTATAATTCCCTACGGGGACTTCATCACGGACTGCACAGTAATGACTACTGCTACTTAAATAACTACCTGAGGGCCAAATCCTCAGAGCGCCGTTATGTGAGTTAACATGACGCTCACCCAGCCTTAAACCAGTGTTTTTCAACCAGGGTTCCAAGTAACATTTGGGTACCGCGAGTATCCCTAAACGGTTCAATGCAATTTTCAGGTCATTTGACAATTGTACCAAATACAGAAGAATTTACAATGCATGTATGTATGTCTTCATTTATATAGCGCCATTTATGTACATAGCGCTTCACAGGAGTAATATACATGACAATCATATAAATAACAAATAATATAAATAACACATTAAGGGGAGAAGTGTTTCAGAAATAAAAGTAGCATTTAGGAAAAGAAGTCCCTGCTCCGAAGAGCTTACAATCTAATTAGTTGGTAGGAATAACGTACAGAGATCTCATACGCGCTATTAGAGAGGGTTGGGGTTCCTTACAATGCATCTGATCTGAGACGCGCTATTAGAGAGGGTTGGGGTTCCTTACAATGAATCTGATCTCAGACGTGTTGTTAGAGAGGGTTGGGGTTCCACATAATTTCACAATGTAATTACAGGGTTCTGTAATTAAAAAACATTGCAAACAACTGCCTTAACGTGCATCTACTAAGGCTAATAACGTAATGTTAAGTCCTGTTTTCTTTTAGTGATAATTATGTGAAATAGAGGTATTCCCCCTAATGCCTATTAACATTGGTCTGTTAAGTCAAATGTAAATATGGTGTTAAGGCAGGGACTTAACTTATGTTAATTAAGTCATATGTAAATGTGGAGTAAATCCCATTCAGGGCCTTAAATATGGCTTGTGCAGGAGAGGGGAGAATGGGCGTGACAAAGAGGAAGCGCAATGAGCAAGATACAGTAGAAACCTGTGAACCTCAGTCCTATTTTTGTAAAATACTCAGTGATTTATATACAGTACCTCCCCAAAAATCCCTTTATACAATATATGTAGCGATATCTGTGAAAAAAACTGAACACACTGGAAATGTGTGTCATAACTGATTTAAAAAAGACTGGCCAATTCTCAGTGTCTGTTTCTGTCTGTTTAGTGGAAGACAACAGTTTTACAACAAACTTTAATTAACTGTTTATATTTAATGACAGCTAGGGCAGGGCAATGTATCCCAGGTGAGTTCCTGTGAGTGGGGGATCTGTAATCTTCAAAGACCTTACTGAGACCTCAGTCCCAGTGATCGCGACCGCGCGCGATGGTGTGCGCATCGTGAACAAGAGACGGCCCTCCATGGGTCCAGTCCAGTCAGTCTGTGCGTGCGCTTCCTCAAAGTGCAATGGCGCGACCACATTGCCAAAAGGCAAGAAATGGTGTCTTTTGGTGCAGCGGCCGAGCGATGGCTACTGCACCGACACACTTTATTCGAGCAAATACCCAGTATGTAGCTGGCAGATACCTGGAATGCGCCGCTCCTCACCTCAGACAAGCCCCGTTGCGTTTGCCTTCCCAGCCTGGGTTCATCCTGGCTGACGGGCGGCTGATCTGTTAAATGATAATGATTAGGATTTATAGGCGGCAATGCTTCGCGTGTTCTACCAGATGGCATAAATTCATGAATTGTAATGCAGTATATAATATATACTGTGCAGTATTGCAGGCCAGCGGGAATAAAATGCTTCAATCCCTGCCTGGAAAATACCTCAATGCACTCGGGCAGAAAAACGAGTCACACCTCAATACATCCCGGTATACCTCAATTTCGTGGGACTAGCCGAGCTCGAATAAAGTGTGTCGCCAGTGTACGTCATGGCGGTGGTTCTGCCAATGAGTGCGAACCAGCCATGTGATGACATGGCCACGCCCCCACCATGAGCAATCAGAAGTCCACTGATCGCTTCAGAAATGGGTGGATGTGCCGCGAGGCGCTGCAATGTGCGGACTGACTCGGGCCGTAGCCAAACACCAGAGACCCAGGGGTTTCCGAAAGGATACAGCATATTCTTTATCATTACAGGCTAACATGAAGCAGAGTAATGTACTGTATGTTCTCTACAACTCTAAGTATTATTATCATCATGTACTTTCATTATCATGTGTAAATTTGTGAACTGTGAATGTACAGTTTATAACAGAAATGAGTAGGACTACACAGTGAAGCCTCGCTGATAATCTATCTCACTGTCACGGTTTCAAAGAACATTATCGCATTGCATATGTATATGTCCAGGAGGTGGTGGGGAATATAATGGCGCTGGCGTAATTTACTGTATTTGTTAGCTTCTGAGAGAATGTTATTGAGCCTTTTATACTCTGATAAGTGTCCCTTGTTAAGGTAAAGTGATAGGTGACGGTCAAGACACACCCCTACAAGCCTGTCAAGGGACCTGGAGCCTCACACATCAAAATGTTGATAGGTATAAAGATTCAGGTTAGACATTTCCATTGGACACTCATCCTGTGGTGTGTGTCTTACATATCTACATTGAGACCTCCCGGGGAACCTACTATATGTCTTTCACTGGTAATATATAGGTTTTCAGTTTTTTAACATTTTCCTTTTATAAACTGACTGACCTTATTGTTATTGTGTCTAATGTCATCTTTGTCCTGTACAAGCTCTTTAATGTCTTTTGTTACAGTATATTAAATCTTAAATGTAATAAGTATGGTCTTTGGGCTCTTATTGAACCTGTGTACCCCTAAGGGATGGATTTTATTTTTGGACACGCTTTACCATCCTGTTTTCTAAATTGGGACTTTTGTTAAATGTGTGCATTTGTTTAAGGAGCCAATAATCGCTTGGGTTTAAGCCCTAAAAAGAGCAGGAGATCGCGACAGGGGGGCGTGGCGGGGGCACAGCCATGACGTCACGCGGCAGGTTCGCCCTGATTGGCTGAACCGCCGTCGTGACGTGGCCAGCGCTCCGTCGCCACAAGAAAAGACAAAATCCATGTCTTTTTCAAAATGTGGTTGTGCATCGCGATCTCTACATGCGCGTGCAGGCAGCTACTGGGCCCGGCACCTTGAGGAGCGGATCTTGTACCCGCTGCGCACGCCCTATCGTGCAGCAGCGCCCACCGGGGACTCAGCCTAAGACATCTGGACGGCCAATTGGACAAGTGTATATTTTGATTGGGTGACCAGACTGTCAAAAGTAGAAACCGAGACACATTAAAACAAATGACATCACTTTAAAATAAATATTATAATGGTATTTGTCTAGTAGCATCCCGCATTATGCTGTGTTATTGATTTATTTCAGTTTCCTAACATTAAATAAATCCACCCCCCCTCTGATTGAACTCGAGCTTCTTTATACCAATAACATACTAAAGTATAGCTTTCTTTCCCTGTTAGACTCTTTTGTGCTTTTTACTACTTCTTTCTGTTTCTTAGTCTCCGGCATTTTCACACTCATTTTAGCACTTTCAGCCCTTGCCAGCAGTAGTAAAATTACCATTACCCAACCCAAGTACCACAACCAACCCACACAATCAGCCTGAGCCAAACCTCAAAACACAATGGCTTAATCAGAGATCCGAACCCTATTTTTAGCCTTCACAAAGCGAATTCGAAGGCGAAGGCAATTTTTGGAACTTTGGTTATGCTTTACTTGAACAAAGCAGTTTTTAAGTTGAATGTGCACTTTTGCGACCGTATCGCAGAGTTTCCCGACTGAAACGAATGTGCAAATTCGAGGCAGGTTTGAATTTTAGTGAAACATTCGCATATATCTAGTTTTGATACCAACTTTACCAAATATTTTGAGAGAAAAAAACCTGGTGATTTGGGGTATAAGTGTATACTGATCAATATTAGAGCATATCGGTATAAATTAACCCACAATGAAACATTTTTGAACCAGCAAATCAACAAATCGCATTTCGAGTGAATATTTTGTGTATTCACATATTTCTATACTGCGGGAACGTTTGCTATGTGAGCTGGGGCGGGTTTACTCTCTAGCTCCCACAATACAACATTTTGTTGAATACAATCTTTTCCATGTTTTCCTAGCCAGCCTGTGTCAGGTTAGCTGGAAGTTAGTAGAATAATGAATTAACTGCAGCTTCATTAATCTCCACTATGATAAAATCCTGTCACATAGTAGCTGTATCGTGCGTGACTCTATATATTCATTACCTATTCAAGAGCAGACGCTTTTTGAGTTATTCCTAGTTAGCTCTATTTTTATTGACAGGCAGCTTTTGAATCTCTTATTGAGTATTTGCATTTCCTTTGGGGCTCCCTATACTGCTCTAATGCCAAACAGTTCACACAATGCTTGAATAACCTCTCTTAATTGGGTCCCATGCAATCAGGTTTCCACATTATTCATTCAATGGATACAACGTTGCTTTCCATATGTTATTACATTTCGGAGCCACTGCATTTACGTCAGTCTAAAATCTAAATTTCCATCAATTTATCTGTGACATTTGATATCTGTTAATCTTGGTTAGTAAAGCAAATTGTATTATGTTTTGGCATCACTACACTTCCTTTAAACTGATTTGAGTTATTTTCTACATATGTACATTGAACATATTCATGTAATGCTAACTACACATTCTTTAATTCCTTGAAAGTAGGTACTTTTACATTATTTCTCAGACATAAACCTGCAGACAAAGTCAATTTGGCATAGACTCTTTAATAACATATTTGACGATGAAGTACATAGTATATTTCCCATAGCATACCCATGAAGGTTCTTATAGGGGGTACACTGTGGGAAAGGCCTATGGGGAAAATTGCCTGGTCAATGGTTTTGTGAAGAGCATGCACCCACCATTTATTGGACGAGCGATAATAACTGAATATTTATTGGTTCTTGGAATATTTGAACCGTTACTTTGTTACAACTACAGTATAACATATGTTGCTACAGTAAGTGGGACAACTATCTTGGCTGAGAAACTTCTATTTATGATTTAATTGTTCTTGTAGGAAATATAACAAATACAGGTACAATAGGGAATAATTAGGAATCTAAAATAATCTAAAGTTCTTCACTCAAGTTAATTGATATTCCAACTTGGTTTTGCTTTAGTACTAGTACAATTACATTTGCTTCAAACTAACAGATACAGACACAATATATTTCAGCTTTCTATGTTGAAATTCAAAATAATGACATTATTTAGTCCTTTCTAAATAGATGTAAAAAATATTCAAGATCCTGCATGATCTTCCTCTACTAGGTTTAGAATAATAAATAAATAAAATAAAGTCTCATGTTTGCTTAAATACTGAATCATACTGTACATAAATACATGAATACAAAATGTCAATCATGAATGAAACTTCTGATTTCACATTTACATATTGTTCTTTATATTTGATCTTTGAGGTCTCTGTCTCTTAGATAATGAGCTTATGCATATGCTTTCCTATAACTGTGATAAACACGCTAATGTACAGTATACATCATTTTGTCTGCCATCCACAGCAGGCTTTCTGAAGGTATAGTACAGTCCGGATAGATAATTGTACCTAAAGGTTCAACATGTCATGACTTAATTGTGAATGGTTAATACTTGTGCTGAAGTAGTATATACATTTTGAGTATATGGAGACTGACTTTACTAGCACCAGAGCAGCTCATCCATGATATATTATTTTATTTGTTAAGATCATTAACAAATGCAATCTGGCATATATTTCCTAGACAGGGTTTGTACCAGGGTTTGTACCACTTCAAAGATGGTGTTAAGCAAATATTGATACATTGTAATTGGGTATGTATGAAGACAAGTGGTGGACAGGTAAAAGTGATTAAATAGGCGCAAACAACAAAAAGTGGTCACTATTTTTAAAAATAATAACTTATTCAGCATTGAGAAAAAATCTATAGTGCACGTGTGAAAAATTAAATATTGTTTCAGTGATAATATAATACAAATGTAAAGTCTTAGCTCCCTGCTCAGACCCTCTGGTGGGGCCTGTCTTCACCGGTCCCAAAACGCAAGAATGTATTCACACAATCCAGGGGGAGCATATAGGAAGAAAAGACAGCAACACACACAATTTAAGTGCAGGTGTATTGCAACACTGGATGATTATCAGCTTGTATCTTGGTTCTATACACAGCCTACTCACAGGATGCAAGATGTTTAAAGGCAGTTTCAGACAAAGCTGTGGTTGTCAGTTCTTAGTAGGTCTGGTGTGGTCTAAACATAATCCGGAAAGCTCAGAAGAGATGACCCCAGTGATGAGAGATGAAAAAGAGCTCTACAGCACAGATCAATCGGATAAAGAAATTGTTTATGTAAGGAATATAAAAACCGCACTTACAATAGTACAATATAAAATGGGCACGTAACACTAACGAGTGTGATAAAGAAGCCGCACAGTGTATTAGCTCACCACCCCGCTTCAGTTGGACTTTAGTTAATCCCAGGTGAGTACTCTGTGATCGGTCGGTAACCAACTGATGTCGTCCGTGGTCTTCGCTCCGTCTCGTCCTCGAGGCTCTGGCGTCACCTGCAGTTTGGTTCGCACGCTGTACAAGCTGCTTGCGGCGCATCTCCTACATGGCCAAAAGTAACAGGGTCCTCCCACTCTACGCGTTTCGCCTACTCAAAGTAACATCTTCATCAGGAGTGTGGCGCCCCTATCTTTCCGCAAGGTATATATAACCAGTGCAATAAAATACTAATTAAAACAACCTGGTGATCTGTGCTAATAATTGGGGATAACGGTCACATCAATAAGAAACTGGTAACAGGGAGTTACTATCCTATAACGGGAACATATCACAAATGATGCAATATAGGGATTCTTTACTCCAATTCAAATGTATTGGTTGATAATGTTTGCAAAACATATGAAATGTGTGAAATACCATCCACAGTTAGCTGGAATAAATTTCCAAGTACTTGAATCTGCATTAGGCTTTCAAAATCCTTCGTAAACATTTGGAAGAAAACTTCCAAATGATTGCCCTTTGCAAAATGGGGGTAAAAAGTAGACTTTGGCTTGAGTTCTGTATGGATAAAATGCCTCACCTGTTGTACAACCGGTAGGACTACCACATTAGTTATTGGTTCTAAATTCCTTCCCATAAAATATTTTTTAATGGTAAGTTTCCTGAGGAATTTATTTGCGTCTATATATAGATCAAAATTGCTGTGTCCCCTCATTGGTGCGAATGACAGCCCTTTTGGTATAACATTTTGTTGTGGTTCTGATAACTGAACTAAGATTGAAAATATTATCTATTACCTTGTGTTCCTTTTTGGCTCCCGTTCTCTTTCTTCTCCCCCTCCTTCCTCAGAAGGTCTGCCTCTTTTGAGGTGGCTTTTAACCCTTTCTCCACCAGTGGGAGATAGTGATTTCTCATGTCCCACAAAGTGGAAGGTCCCTCTGCCCCTAAAAAAAACCTCTGACCTGTCAGTACCGTGATGGTCATCCCTACTTCTCTCTCTCTCTTTTCCTCATTCCTTCTATTATCCTGAGATTGATGTTTTTTCCGATTTCTATCTTCTTCCCTTTTGTCCCTCTTTATTTGATTAATCGGGGCATAATTGGCTCTATCTCGGTCTCGCTCTACTTGATAAGATTGATGAGTGCCCTTTTCTACATGTCGATCCTTGTTTATTATATGAGATTCTCTTCTCTCTCTCTTATCGGTGTTTTCTCTCTATCATTCTCATTGGTTTTCTTGTAATCCTTTCTTTTGTGATAGTTGCCGTTATCTCTGTACTGTACGTAGTTCTTCCCTGTTCTTGATTTTGATTCCTCTTAATAGTTCTTCTCTTATTCCAGTTTCTTTAAAGACAAGGGGTGCAATACTGTTTAAGGATATCTCTGCTTCATCCCGGGTGGCTCAATCATTTTGACTTAGCCACCTGTGCTCAAGCAGGGATAGTTTTAAAACCTGACCTGTTGAGGGTGTTGAGGGTTATTGAGGACTGAGTTAGGAACCATGGCTATAGATAATATCATTGTTTTGTATCCTCTTTTCTCCATGCAGCGGAGAAATTTGAAGGGATAGTATACAATTGGTATTGTTAGAAGACGGTGGTTGCAGGTAGAGTTGGCCACATTTTTTTGTGGATTTGCCTCCGATTGGCTGGTTCCGTTGCTCCGCAGATTTCTGCAGATCAGTCTAAAAAAGAGCGATCCGCCTTTGAAAAAAAATTATTATTATCTTTCACTGACAATACACATAGTGGATTAATAATGTGTGGTCGGATTGTTAAAAATCTTCACAAAGATTAAATCAGTGGGAGATGGATCTCTCTCTCTCTCTCTCTCTCTCTCTCTCTCTCTCTCCATCTCCGCAGATTAATGTGTGTGTGTGTATTTTTAACAATCCGACAATAAATTGTGGAATCTGTTTGTGGATTTTTAACAATCTGTCTGGATTGTATCCAATGGGGCTTTAAAATTCATCCGTAAAGATTGAAACTGGAACAATTCGTCAAAGATTTTGCACCGCGGACGGACTTTGAATGGAAAGCCTGGGAGATTTAGGGAAACAGATTTTGACAGTTCTGCCATCCCTAGATGCAGGCTTAACGTGTTTTGGCCCAAATATTTAACTAAATGGGAAATATTTATGGGAAGAAAAATATATGAATGAACTAATCAGAGGTTCTCTAGTGCAGTCCTCAAGAACCACTAACAATGCAGGTTTGAAGTATACCACTGCTTGAGCAAAGGTGGTTCAGTCAAAGTGATTGGGCCTTCTGTGAATGAGAGGATAGCCTTAAAACCTGCACTATTAGTGTTCCTAGAACACTGGAGTTGGGAACCTCTGAACAAAATAATTTGTCATATTGGATGTGCATTGGGGCTTCTTTGTTTACTATTGCATATTTTAGGTCACTTTCCCAGTAGCTCTCCAGTTGGCACTATAGAGTTTTGTATACAAACATATAATAGTGTGTGTTTGGATATTTAACTCATCAAAGATTGTGTATTTCTGAAGGTCATGGGCATATGCTCGTTTCTTAGGGGCAGCTGCGACGGAGCGGCCAGCCTGATCAAAAAAGGTGGAGCCCCCTCTACATCCATTTCCTGCATCTGGGGCAAAATTGCATCATGTGATTGCTCCAAAAGCGATCACATGACACAGAGGTGCAAGGGGCCTGGTGACACTCTGATGCGTTCAAATCATTGGCACTTAGAAGGTTAATATGTTGTGCAATCTTAATATTATTTTTAGCACATATTCTACGTTGGCTAGCCTTATCTTTCCTATATAGTGGCTATTATATACGCAGTAAAGGTAGTGATACGTGAGTTAAACTGAGGATAATAGTGAGTTGAAAACTGGAGATAAAAGCTCCTTGGACCCCACTGGTTTATGAGATGCTTATAGATTTATCTGGCGGTGTCCTATTTTTTAAAAGTTGGCACCAGTGTTCATCCAATAGGAAGCATCAGTCACCCATTGCTGCTCTCCTTTAATCATTTTGTTTGCCCAGGAAGGGAGGAGAAGACCACGAGCTAGCACTGTAAGTATTTGGGAAATCAGTGGGTAACAAGAGGTAATAATGGAGTGATTTTAGCTCAGGAGGACCCCCTGGTTCCAATCCTAATAAAAAAATAAACGCCCCCCCCAAAAAAAACAGTGAAGCAACTGGGATTGCTGCTTTAACTCACATTGTAAAATGTGTTATTTGACTCAATAACATATTAGCCAGTAAAAATAAACCTATTTTTTGTATCCTTTAACCCATCTGGGCCTTTGTCTTGTAACTCTTGGAAATCATGTGCACTTGCGCTATCCTAAATAATATTGGTTGCCTACCAGTTCCTTTACTGCATCAGTGGGTGACTTGCCTTATGGCCAGTGCACCTTATCCACTTGTTCTGCTTCCAGGGCCGATTTCTCATTCCTGCCATATAGGATTGGGCAGCAATAAGGTCATACATAGAAGAGGGCACCATGAATATAACCAAGCAAAGGACGAGAAGACATTGCGGACAGGTGGTGGAATGCATCAATATTTCTGTTTCTCTGTTTTGTTGTATCTGGTCTGGTTTTTTTCTCAGGAAACATTTCCCCTGATGGAAGCGGAAAAATAATGGTTTTGTAGATTTTTATGGACTAATAAAAAACGTTTGTGGGTTTTCTTTTAACCAAGCCTCATTTTTTTATCACAGCTGATTATCCCGTATTTTTGAGGTTTAACTTAGCAGTATTTGTGTGAACACAACTTTAAAATCAGTCTTGCCCACTGCTGCTCTTTTATGACCCCGTTGACCTACACTGCAAGAAAAAACACCAAAGAAGCCAGCACAGGGGATTAAGCTGCTGGCGCAGATTGGCATGGACCGGTTGGGAATCAAAATGCAATTACTTAGTAATTATTCATAGGGACTGCTGATCAGAGAAGTAATTGTTCAGAGGAATGAAGTAGTTATTATCATTATTGATTAATGGCTGTCAAAACACACTCCTCCCAGAAATGTTGTGACTGAGTACACAGGTTCCCTTATTGCAGTTGTTGGGCTGATTTTCCAAGCATTCCAGCAAATGGCAGCCCCTCTCTTATATTTGCACAGTGTAGACATTGTTGTACGTATCCACATGCCATGGTAAGGTATGTTTTCTTAGTGGTCATTATTTTGGAACAGCTTTAGTAGTAAAAGTGCATGCATTTTATATGGGAAACAAATAAGTAAATGTGGATGCTGTGGATAGATGAACCCATGCAACCCTTTATGAAACAAGAACAGAGACAGTGAAACATTAATAAACGCAGAACAGCACTTCCCAGTTTTACTATTCCCTGGCCAGACTGAAACTGAGAAGTATAAGAGGATTTTCAGAGCATTACATAGCGAAAACCAATTATTTTTGTCTTGATAAAATGCCCGTTCTGTGTCTAGTCAAGGGTGATCCTACTTTTGGGAAAGAGAGAAGATGTAACTGCTTTTTCTAATCATCAGAATTTTAATTATCACTCTTGGCATCCACAGATATTGCATAACTTGACTTTGGCCAACAGCTATATGTTGTTCTTTGTTTATTGGGAAAAAAAAAACCTTTTATCAAACATCAAGCAAATCAGCCTAGTGTTCTCTTGCATCATAAGAACAGTGCCTAACACATAGTGAATTGTACTGTAGGGTGCCAAGCAACGTGCAGAAAAAAATAGCAATACTGTCTTATTAAGTACAAGGAAAACAATCCAGTAAGATCAGGCAGACGCACAGGGGTAGATACTAAGAGGTCCATTAAATAAGTAATGATCCGTTAATTTGATTAATATATTGCTAAATGTTAACGGGTATCTTCAAAAGTAATTAATGACACATTAAGTGCTGTGTTAAAGTGACAACAGCCTGCTGTTAACTTTAAAGGACGTTTGTGCTAATGATATGCAAAAGAAGTGGGGACTCCCTTAGCACATATTCTCATCAGTCCATTAAAGTCAACAAAGGAAATAGCACATTGGTTAACGCTGGTTTTTTTTTTAAGACTGGCTATACAGTATCTGGCTTTAGGTGTTGGAAGCACCTGGAAGACAGGTAGCATACAACTATTTGACCTTGTCCAGGGTTCTGAATTATATTCCACTTTGGCTTCCTACTGTATAGCCTTAGCAATCTTGGGATAGGTCAAATGTTGTATTAACCCATTAGCAACATTTGACTAAGAATAGGCCTATTAGTCAGTACTGCGGGGGTGGGGGGTAGAGGGGGAGACAATGGAGGGAGAGAGGGTAGGCTGGCCGGGGGAGTTTTGGAGGGGAGGGGGAGGGTTAACCGCTTTTATGCCATAGCAGTTGTACTACTATTATATACAATAGTTAGTAGGGTAGTTTAGATGAACCCATTGGAAGCAATAGTGGAACTTCCCTGGTCAGCCTAACCTCCTTTCCGAGAGCACCTACCTCCATAATCCACATCCTCTACCTCCCCCCCAAAGTACTGACCAATAGGCCTATTATTAGTCAAATGTTGCTAATAGGGATTTTGGCCATACAATACATAACACACATAATATACAATGCATTACAAAGAAATGGATTAGAAATTAATCAAACATATAACATAAACAATATACTTTGAATCCATCGATTGTCCCTGTGGCTACCTAGGCCATCAACAGGGGCATAGATAGCCACATTGGCAATCAAAGTACACAGTAAATAAATCAATGTATTACTTACCCCTGGGAAAAAAAGGTGTTTCCGCGCAAAAACCTATTTCTAGTGCAGGTGATAAAAGTGACTTGATATTAGGAGAAGGAGTGGCTCAGTGAGTAAAGACACTGACTGACACTGAGACTGCTGCCCAAGGTCACAAGGAGCCTGGTTCAATTCCCGGTGTCAGCTCCTTGTGACCTTGGGCAAGTCACTTTATCTCCCTGTGCCTCAGGCACCAAAAAAACAAACATAGATTGTAAGCTCTATGGGGCAGGGACCTGTGCCTGCAAAATGTCTCTGTAAAGCGCTGCGTACAATTAGCAGCGCTATACAAGAACATGCTATTATTATTAAGTGATCAAATATAAAAATACAACCCATTTGTTAAATTCAAGGTGCTGCTCCAAAAAAACCTTTCCAGGGTCACAAACACAGAATAAAGAACAAAACAGGATCAGAGCTCTTGTGGAATATGTGGAGAGAAGAAAAAACAAAATAGTGCAACAAAATAGTGCAACACAATACTGTATAACAGTACTGTATAACAAGGTGTATTGAAGGATCAATTAACGAGCGTCAAATGCACTCACACACTCCAAATTCTTTTCAGCATTAGGAATCAATGGTGGAATACAAGATGATAGTCTCTGTATAGGCAAGGATCAAGATGTAGCTCCTGTATAACTCAGATGTGAAAATTATTGAATGCCAACATAGCATAATTCTATAACAAAGCTTTATAGACTGAATTAATTCTGAGTTCACAGGCTCCACCAGCAGCAGATGCAATCTCTCTGCTCCAGCGAAGAATCAAGTACGTACAGATGCAGCGGCCGTTATGCGAACAAATCACGGAGCCGTTTTAGTGTGCGCTGCTGTACTCCACGCAGCA
This sequence comes from Ascaphus truei, assembly GCA_036426205.1. Classification (NCBI taxonomy): domain Eukaryota; kingdom Metazoa; phylum Chordata; class Amphibia; order Anura; family Ascaphidae; genus Ascaphus; species Ascaphus truei. The sequence goes on along the minus strand of CM071571.1, from coordinate 92,818,745 downwards.
TTAACACAGCAAATCACCCCATGCACACGTGTTTATCACGGTTGCTTTGTTTGAATTTCACATATTGTGTGCAATTAAATGCAATTAAATGAATCTGGTCCTGCAATTACTCAGCTAAGTGACGAAAATGATCACCGCCCATTTGTGGGCAGATACAAGTTTTAGTGCATGTACATAAGGCACCAGTGTACTGGACTCCTTCATCCCCTGAGGAAGTGACGTAGCGTCACGAAACGCGTAGGGAGGAGGAGCCTAGTACAGTGCACGTTGTCAGCCGTCTCCTGCGTTGCATCTCGTGGTGTGGGGAGAACTCCGGGCGCTGCGTTACTGACGTCATCGGTTGGCGCATGACCTCGTGAACAACACACCATTGAGTGGACACAAGCTGCGGACGGCATTCTTGAGCGGCATGTTTGCCCTCGCAAAATGTGAGTGTAACATTGCTGCTTTTTAATATTGTCAAATAAAAATTTGCGGAGTACACTAGGCTGTCTCAATTTTCTCCAACCACGGCTGTTGCGGTGTATGCTGCTCCTGGGACGACGCAGACCGAGTTGAAGAGAGCCGCCTTAGGAACCACGAGGGGTCCGTGGAGATCAAGGTGGAGGAAGAGAGCCAAAGAACAGATCCTCTCCCCCGAATGAACAAGAGAATATCCTGTAAGTAGGGATTTTCCTCTTCAGGTTGGGGCGATTGAGTCTGTATACTGCGCAATGGTGTGTTTTCTTTTTTATCTGTTATTGCAGACAACATATGGGAACTACGCCTAGAGGAAAATCTACCTCATATTGTTGATGAAACATTCTACTACCAGGACTGACTTTTCAACCAGGACTGTCTTTTGATATGGTACTGTAATCATCATCACCACACTTTGCGCCGGGGACATTCTTTGTATTTGTAAATGAATGAATTGTAATGTGTACAGTACTGTGCTACTGTGTCAATTTCAGGTGTTTAAAAACCAGAACACTAAAATGCCATTTTCTGCACTTGTGTCTAAATGCGGTACGGTTGGAAGAAATCGTGCCCCATGACATGGGTATTCCAAGGTATACACCGCATGAAGTGTTCGAATAACGGCCGCTGCATCTGTAGGCACTGGAACAACTCTCAGGAGATGTAGATGCAGGCTGGACAGGGTCCTGTCAGAAGCGCAAAAATGGCCGCCCTACGCGGCTCCCGGGGTTTGGAAAAAAGGACATTTGCATGGACTGTGCACCCTGTGGAAAATAGAAAAAAGAAGAGGAAAATGATGAAAACAGTTGTGTACTGTGGGATAATGTTTCTAAAACATATAGATACACTTAGCTCAGCAAGCTGTTTTCATAATTTTCCTCTTCTTTATTCTCTTTTCCACATGCTCAGTCCATGCGCCCTGAAACTTCCAAATTTCCTTTTTTACCGACTTGGTGGGGGGATGTGGAAATTCTTCTTATCTGGACTTTGGCTGCAGCACTATCCCTTTTGTGATTATAGGTTCATTAAGACTGACTATATATATCATTTGAAGTGTCATTTACTGTATATTCATTCCATAATATATATCCATAGCTGTGGGGTGTTTGGCTCTTTCAACCTTTTTTTCACGGTTCACCGGGTTACCAGCTTCCTTAGGGGCTCAATACTCAAATGTCCAAAAAGTATGTTTTAAATAGCTAGAAATTTGCACGCTATCATTCTGAGCGTGACATCATCGCACACCGCATACATCATGATGTCAGGTGCGTCACGATGAAGGATTATGCTAATATTGACAACAAACAATCATACATTTCCCGATGGCCTTATTTATCCCACACCTGCAATTTTCTATTGCCCCATGGTCCCTGGCACCACATCAAAATAATCACGGAATAATTTCCGAACAGATTAAATAAACATTGGGCAATACTACTAAGATGCTTGTAAAATCCCTTTTCCTATCCCAAACTATCTAATTTTATCGTTTTTACCCCAGGTCATTGCCCCTGCAGGTATAACTGGGCTAATCTGGGCTTGGGGCTGTCTCCTCACTGTGTTCCTACTCCTTGACTGGTTGTGCTCTAGGCCCGCCTAATTAGCAGGGGTAATATTTTCTGTATGCTCCCTGTGGACACCAGCAGACCTGCCGCGACACTTCTGTGCTGCAGATCTATTAGGAGCAGACCCCTCTAAACTAAGGGACCCTCCCCCAGCTCTCCTGGGGACAACCCTCCTTCTATTGCTCCGCCAGGGAACAGCTATTCTACTCCCAAAGGCCACCTGAGACTCTCCATGTGGAGCTGGTGCACCATACAGGGCCTCCCACTGTCATCCGGGACCTTCCTCCCTCGTTCATTGCAGTATGTCGGGGAGGTCTGTTGGGGAAGGCCATGTTTGCTCGCTGGGGGTGCCATCATCCTTATGCTCCAGCAGGCCATGTGGGAAGAGGCCCGCTGCCCTGCTCCCTGGTGCTATATCGCCTCCCCCCCATCAGCAGCTCCTCTCTTCCTGGCATAAATTTATGTGTAAAACCAGGAGATTGAGCAGCCCATAGACAGGCAACAATCAACATAAAAGTTTCCTTTAAAGCAACAGCCCAGCAGGTGGAAAGATTCTGGGTGAATGGGAAGGATTCTAAATGCTGCCTCCACGACGGCCTTCGCGATAAAGGCCCCATAGCCGCATGCTGCACCTAACACCCTTACTTGCAGACTGAAGAACCTACTAAGCTGAGAGAAGAACCCCCAAGCTGATTCGCTTGCAATGTAGCTGGCTCCCTGCTAATTCCTGGAAGCTGTTCCTGCTGCTAATAAAGACCCCTGCTCCCTGTTGAGACGTGTAAAGCCCACTGGGAAGCTTCCTGCCCATAGCTGCAGGTCCATCTTATGAGGAGACAGAACCAGGATTGACAGATAAGTAGCAGGAATTCATTAAGCTCCTCATTCAATTCTAAACCATGTCTAGGCTGTCCCCTTCTTCCCTATCCATGGTGTGGGAAACTGGTGTAACTGGCTTAATCTTGGATTGGGGCTTTCTCCTCACTGCGTTCCTCCTTCTTGCCTGGTTGCCCTGTGGGCCCGCCTACTGAGCAGGGGCAATATTGTCTGTAAGCTCCCAGCAGACCAGCAACAACACTTCTGTGCTACAGATCTATTAGGAGCAGACCCCTCTAAACTAAGGGACCCTCCCCCAGCTCTACTGGAGGCAACCCTCCTTCTATTGCTCCACCGGGGAACAGCTTCCTACTCCCAGATGCCACCTGAGACTCTTCTTGTGGAGCTGATGCACCATACAGGACTTCCCACAATCAGCCGGGTCCTTCCTCCCTCGCTCATTGCAGTATGGCCGTGAGCTCCGTCGGGGAAGGCCACGTTTACTCGCTGTGGGTCTCATTATCCTTCTGCTCCGGAAGGCTACATAGGAAAAGGCCCTGCTCCCTGGTGCTACATTGCCTCGCCTCCTCCACATCAGCAGCTGCTCGCTTCCGGGCTTAACTTCCCAGCTGCTGGTTGGGAGGAGTGGAGTGGAAGGAGAAGGACATGCGCGCAGCTGGGAGAATGCGGTGGAAGTGGGGAGACATGCACCTGCCAAGAGTCCCCTGCCTGAGTGAAGGTATTGACTTTCTGTCTTTCTTGCATCTCATTTGTGAAATTTCTCCACATGTCACATCAACTAAGCAACTGGTCAAAGTTCTTGGCACCGATTGTTTAAACTAAGTACTAAACCCATCGCAAATTGTATAAATTTTTTTACTCTACTTTAATGTTTCAATGTGCTTTGCTCAATTTTTTGCTCCAATTTGCTTCACATGCCCAATGAGAGTTTTGGGGGAGTGGTTATAATATGAGTTAATTCATAATAGGTGCTCAATATCATAATGAAATGTATTAAAATTTGTACCTATAACTGCTGCAGTTTTCCTCCCTTTTTGCGTCAAATAAATCTGCTAGGTTTAGCTGGCATTAGCTTCTCCTCCTGAGAGATCTGCGCCAAATGTAAGAAGCAGTATTTGAAACATTCATACATATGTCTCTGCTCGCAAATTAATGCAGATGCAAATATTTGCTCCGTGTTTTGATCAAATTGCACCATATTTGCTACATAAATCTAACGTTTCAGAAATTCTGTTCGCAGCATCTACACATGTAGCCTAGTCCTCCGGCTATTATATTTCTTTTGGCCCTGACAGTATAAGTCCTGTTGGGCACAGGTACTGTGAGGGATAAGCTCTCTCATGAAGGCCTAGCTTGTTGTTGCAGTCTGGATGCACTGTGGCTGTATCCGGGGCGGATCTAACAACAACCAGAGAGTGTCATCCTTGGGGAGGATACTGACTGGGTCACATGCCCCTGATATGATGCCTGTCAGTATCGGACTTGCAAGCCCCTCCCCTGGGATACATAAGCCGAGACTCTCCCAGAAGTTAGGGCTCTCTCCCCTCCCCCTGTGGAGTGGGTGCACTTACCCTTTATCCCATCAGGGGGTAAAGGAGCTGAGAAGGGGCCTACAGGGCCTCATGCCCTGTGGGTGCTACTTCAGGGAATGCGCCTGTTCTGGATATCCCCATGCTGCTAATAAAGACCAGTTAAACTATACGTGTGGCTACTTGACTGGCCTACTATCTGAGTTGCCAGTGTGGACCATCCTGGCCGCACCAGGATCCTCACGGCTGGAGGCGCTGCGCTACAATGATCATCACTGAGAGCCTGTCCTGATACATCCCCATACCACCGCGGAGTTCTCAGGGCCTTCTGTTCAACCTCACAGTTATGCACCGCACCAGAATACACAGTAGCTCTATGATCTCACTTAAGGTGGGGGAAAAGGTGCTACTTACACAAGGAAAAGTATTACAGATATTGATGTATGTTATATGTGTGGGCATATCCTACCTTATATATAACAGGTCAGCTAGGGTTACAAATAAGTGATCCTTGTACAACAGCATGAGTACACGAGCAGAGGGGCTAAAAGTACAATTTTAGGTGCATTTGGAATAAATGAGAGGAGAAAGTGCTCAACGTATTTCAGGTTAAATGAAGGTCCAGTGATTGAAGCCCACAAAAAGGGGGAAAGAGAAGAAACAGGTAAGGATTATAATCCATGGTAAATAAAAGACTAGGTAGAGATTGTAAAATTGTCACCAATAGTAACCGCTAACCTCTTTCAATCTGCATGCTCACAAATAATTCTGCACAGTAATATCAACAAAGAGGAGGAAAAAAGGATAATGAATGGGGAAATCTAGGTAGTATAATAGCCAGCAAATATTTAATATACAAGATTTTAGAAATTTTACAGTTTTTCTTCTTGTGAGGTTCGATAGCTTGTACCCTGATTAAACTATTCGGCATCACCAAGTACCATAAATGATTACATCTGAGTATCCCTGTAATGCCTGTACTAGGTAGTTGTTGTTTTGTGAACATAATGTTTTTGTGCATTAATAAACCTGAGATATGTGTACATAATGTTTTTGTGCATTAATAAACAGGAGATCGCTTTTGTATTTATATGTTAACGTGCTTAAATACTGGCTTCTCTGCTAGGAAAGTACCCACTTAGTGAGTCCTATTCAGAACATACATGATGGTTATACATTAGATCCCTTCTGTCTCAGTCACATGCTGAGTTGAGAGAAAGACAAATAAGCACATTTGAGATTGCCTGTCTTTCTATTGCAATGTTACAGTAGCAAAGTACTGTAGTAAAGATGGACTATTAGTCATCATTTGAGAGGTAATATTTTACAATATATTACAGGAAAAACATTAATTATTTTTCAAAGAGCCAAATCCTTTTGGTTGTTTTTGGTGTGCATCACAAAAATCAGTAACTACTTCTGTGTTAGTGCATTTTGGAGCGTAAGACTAATTACTATAAATCCTTGCTAAGCATTCCATGCAGATTATGACTGTGATTTTCTTAGGTTGGTTGGGAATCTGCAACAAATTATACAGCACAGTGTAAAAAGCATATACAGTAGATGCAGCCACCAGTATTAGATCACTTGCCTTGGAAAATCTGGGGCAGTCTCACAGTAAATGCCTCAACATTTCTGTGAGATTCCTAATGGCCCTTTGGATTAACACTGGGGATCCCTGCAGTCCCATTCAAACTGATTCAAAGTGAATGGGACAGCAGGGACCCCTGCTGTGTTAATTCGATGGGCCATTAGGAATCTCACAGAAATGTTGAGGCATTTACTGTGAGATTGGCGACGTGACGATCAAAGGGAAGCGCAAGCGCAAGGAGGAATGGCTCAGTGAGTAAAGACACTGACTGGCACTGAGTTTGAAGCAGGGGAACCTGGTTCAATTCCCAGTGTCGGCTCCTTGCGACCTTGGGTGTTTGCGCTTCCCTTTGATCGTCACGTCGCCATACTCACCTGGGATTGAGAGAGCAATCCTGCACTGGGTTACAGCAGCATTCAAAGGATTAGTTGGTATCACCTTATTTACTTAATTTCTGGTTTTATATGTTAATACTGAGTTAACACGTGTTTGAAATTAGAATTAGAGCGCCACTATTGGTATATTATCTTTGCATTTACTGTGAGATGCCTTAGTTTTTACCCAGGCAAGTGATCGGATACCAGTGGCTGCATCTGTAGGTGAAAATATTTATTTATAAAACCATCATTACACCCTTTTAATACCAGCTGCCACTTTGCTGCATTATTATAACAATGCTGTTTACTCTGTGTATGGGATTAGAGATGGGCAAATTTTTTCATGGCAACGCGGCATCAAAGGATGTCGTGGGGTCACGTGACGTCACATGACCCCGCTGCATCATTTGATGCTTCAGACGAGATAAGACGGATGCAAGCAGTGGGGGAGAGCAGTCAGGGAGGCACAAGACAAAAAGTTTGCGCACTCCTGATATAAGGCCGATTTTACAGAAACACATGCCCTGGAATTCTTAGACTTAGACTCTGAAGTTACCGATTTCGAGCCAGAGTTCAAACCTCAACAACAGTTGCTGCAGGGTCTTGCATTTAGCATTACCACAACTCTAAGACATAAGACCAGAAAAATGTCATCTAATTTTGAATTCCTTATTCTACACAGAATATTTTTGTAATGGATTGTAAAAACATAATACAAGACTCACCCAGTGAATAATGCAATTTCTTTCCAGAGTGGTGGAGCAGAACCCTAAAAATGAACATGCCAAAAGCCATAATGTTGGAACAAGATTCAAAATGAGAATTGCCCCTACTCATCCCATTCTCTTCCTCTCTTCAACCTGTTTCAAAGTGAATTTCAGGGAGATTTTATCTCTATTGACATAACATACAGTTTGTCAGGCTCAACCATACCAGAACCAGGATCAGAGCTTTACTTCTCACACCTGTAGGTAATCATACTCGTGAACACTCCCCATGACTTCCTTTAAAGGCAGACTATGACGGTGAGGGGCTACCCAGGCCATTAATAAAGATATTTGGCCCGGCTGTGTGCCCCGGAGCCATATTGGGGAATTGTAAAATGTTATCTCTGCAACCCAATCATGGCAGAAACACTGTGTTTTGTGATAAAACTGTATATGTATGTCTTATTATTCCAGGAGTGTTAAGCAGCGGACATTTCGCTGCTTCAGCACAGACCAGAATAGTAAGATCGGGCAGGGGAATGAATTACATTCAGGTCCCGCAGTATATGTCCACGGAACCCCAGAACCAGGGGGGGTTCAGAGTAAAGTCATTTTTTAAGATTATGTCAGTGGCTGTGTTTTCGTGTAAGCGTGTGAAAGGAAAAATGGTTTTAAAACCCAGCAGCTAGCAGCATAGCAGGCGGCTTTTTGCTAACTTTCGCTAGGAAGCTCCTAGCGCCGTGAGATTTGCTGTGAGCACTGCTCGGGTAACATCAGAAACTATCATGTCGCACAATTTTTATAGAGTTATATAAAAAATGGATGAATTAAAGTCCCCCTATTTTAATTGTACCAACATGTTAGGCATATGGGGATTTTCATCTAACACGCCAGAGAAGTGTTAAACCTTTTGTTATCAAGGAGGGGGGGTAAAGGCAGGAAAACTTCAATACGCCATCCTGGCCAGCTTCAAAGGCGATCCAGAATATGGAGGTGTTAAACCTTTTGTTAGCAAGGAGGGGGAAAGGAAGATAATTTCAATAAGCCATCCTGGCAAATGGCTGCTCTGTCCAGACTGAGCGGCGCCAGCTAGAGGGGACGGGCCTCATATGCTAAGCAGCCAAGGTGCAAAGTTGGAACATGCCCAGAGCAGACTGAGAAGCCCCTCTGCCAGGTTTGCAAAGTAGTGGCAACTTCGTGATAGGGGGAAGGAATTATTCCCATGGAGTAGATTGGCTGCATGGGTTAAGTATAGGACTGTTTAGTGCATAAGAAACCCTGCAGCCCATCAGGAAGCAGTTCCATCATGTAACAAGATTCATCATACACTGAAAGATTCATCATGTCGGCTGGGGGAGGCTGTGACAATCAGCACTGGAAAATTGTCAGTTCGGATTTGAAGCATATTTACTTGCCCTTGAAATGTCAGAATGACAGCTATGAGTTTGGCGATAGAGTCCCTTTCTCCAGAGAAATTCATGGTTATGTCAGTTCATTCTATAAGGCAGTGATTAAGGTGGGCTCTACGTCAGGGAGTGGATTCTGACAGTTGGATCCGGTGAAAGCCTAGTCACACAAATGCAGTACACTGGACTAGGCAGAAGCAAAAGTTAGGCAGACTGAGGTCAGGGAAGGCGGTAGACTGGATAACGGTATTGCAAGCCGGCATCAGGGCAAGCAGAATGAAGCATGTAGTTAGACAGACCGGAGTAGAGCAGGAAGAGGTCATGACCATAGTTAGACAGGCAGAAGGTCAAGCAACAACCAAGTTAGGCAGAGACAGTGCCTTGTGGCCGCACAGCTAGATTTAAGGCTACGGCACATTGAAATGGCAAACAGGGTGGATGTGGTCTGTGTCACGGGAGAACAATGCTTTTAACACCAAAATACCCGGATCCTTTGATTGAGCAAAGCAAGCGATAAAATAAATTGTGATTTATTTACAGAATGAACATACACAGCTTGATTTACAATTACAACGAAAAATACACTTACTAGTTACGCTGTTAAGTCTGGTGGAAGAGGGGAGATAGATGAATTAGAAAGGGAACAGTTTTTAGTAAAGACCAGATCCAAATGAGTGATGATCCGCTCGGGTGCTGGAATCTGTCCATCGGTGTAGGCCAAATGAGGAGGTTAGGGGGAGAAAGCAAGAAACTGAGGGATTAAACAGGGCTGGCTTGATGATGGTGCAGTCGGTGCCATTGCACTGAGCGCCACAATTAGAGGCCCCCATTCTCCCCCACAACAATTAAATTGATTGCCGGATGAAGAGCGCTGTTCCTCTGTAACTGTCTTACCTTATCCCCCGGCATCTCAACGTGGTGCCACGTTATCATGGCAATGCAAATCCATTTGACGTCACGGAGCTATAATGATAGGATCATAGAGGGGAGATGCTAGGAGGAGATGTCGCCAGCCTCCAGATGCCCTGCAAACATACTAGCTGGCCCTGATTATCAATATTACAGTTGTAAGTCCACCAGTAAAAGGATAAGAAGGTCAGAGGAGAGAAAGAAGGAAAGCCAGGATTCAAAGTCCAAGGCTAAGATTATACTGCTGCGCACGACGGAGCGCATAGCCCCGCACACTCCTGCAGCCCAAGCGATCTGTAAACTTGGCTGCAGCAGATTGGGGAGGCATGGCAGACGCGTCTCGAAGCTGGTTCACCCTCATTGGCTGAATCGCTCACATGATGCAGACGTCAAGCGGCCGCGCTTGAAAAGACAACATTTTTTGTCTCTTCAAATCGCGGACACGCCATTGTGCTCCATCGTGTGTGTGCATGCGCACACGCACTAGGAGCGGCCTCCTAGGCATTGGTCAACTTGTGTTTGGCGCACGCGAGCACCATCGGGCGCTGTATTATCGCGGCCTAAGAGGAAGTTGGAGGTAGAGGATGTAGAGGTATGTATTCAGTAGATGTACTACTGTATATGCAGAGAGAGGGTAGAAAAGCTGGATTGCGTGAACCTCAACATAAAACAATTAAACAGATGGAGGCAGTGACTTAACTACCACTTGGGATGCCCGGGCACATCCCGGGGGCCCCAGCTCAGGGAGTCGGGACCCTCCCTCTAAACTTGATGAAATTGATGGTCGGTAGAGAGAACGGGGCCTCTGTAACCACTTGGTGGGGTTCATCGAGTCTGGAGGGAGCCCTCCTTCATTGACTTTGCAGCATCAGGCGGCACTGCGTCATCATGGCAATGCGTTATCATGATGTCATGATCCTGTGACGTCTGGGGGCCCCTTGTGGCATAGTTATGCCACTGGATGGAGTGTAGGGTGGAGCTGATATCGACAGCCGGAGGAGACCTACCCCACCATCCTGTCCATTGGGGCCAGGACCTGTTTGGATTATTGTTAAATCTTTGTTTAAATAAATGTTGTGGCGGTTAACCCAAAACATTGTTGTATTCTGGTTTATTTGAGAAAAGGGGAAGTTCTCAAGGTAAACGTGCAGAAGAAGATGAAGTCTTCTTAAGTGTCATATCATGGGCCTAACCATGCACTAAAGCTTGGCACCATGCAGTAACTCTAAAATCATTTTCTGTTGTTTCCTGCAGCTGAAATTCAGGTACAAATAGGGGCATTTTATTCTATAAGGATTTTGTCATCAATTAATTCATTGTTAATATACTTTGAGGCCATAATATTTGAGTCCATGTATATGATGCATCTGAAGATGGAGTCAATAAGTCTACTTTCTGTGTGGGAACTGGAAAGTAATTTATACGTGTGGGAAGAAAGGTATTTTTATTATTCACTTATTTATTTATAAAATGTTTTACCAGGAAGTTGGAGTAACCTCCCGTTTTCAAGTATGTCCTGGCAACAGAGTTCTGACAATACAAGATTACATTAAATGAACAGGGTTATATATTACATTTAAAGACATTGCATGAACGGTTAAAGATAATATGTTATAGACTATGTGGTATCCACGAGACGCGGCGCATGGCAGAGCACAGCTGAATGGTAAGGATTCACAGGATTCCTTACAGTGTTGTAAAAGCTTCTTATTGATGTCATGATGCAGAAGAGGAATAGGGAAAAATCCTCTTTCTCTTACGCGTTTACGCCTGTTCGGCGCTTCGTCAGAGAGCAGAGTTCTGACAATACATGGTTACATTAAATGAACAGGGTTATATATTATATTTAAAGACATTGCATGAACGGTTAAAGATAATATGTTATAGACTTATGTGGTATCCACGAGACGCGGCAATGCAGAGCACAGCTGAATGGTAAGGATGTCACAGGATTCCAGCAGTGTTGTAAAAAAGCTTCTTTATTGATGCATCATGATGCAGACAGGAATAGGGAAAAATCTCTTTCTCTTACGCGTTTCACGCCTGTTCGGCGCTTCGTCAGAGAGCAGAGTTCTGACAATACATGGTTACATTAAATGAACAGGGTTATATATTATATTTAAAGACATTGCATGAACGGTTAAAGATAATATGTTATACACTTATATACAGTTAAAGACAAGATTAAAAGGTGAGGCAGCTTTAATTTTTAATGAATTTAGACTGGTGGTGGCTTTGAGAGTCTCGGGTAGGTTGTTCCAGTTGTGAGGTGCACGGTAAGAGAAGGAGGAGTGGCCGGAATCTTTGTTAACCTTTGCACCATGAACACTCTTTTGGAGTCAGATGTCAGATGATAAGTGCTGCGTGTGGTAGGGGTGAGGAGCTTGTTTAGATAGGCGGGCAGCCTGCCCAGAAAGTATTTGAAGGCAATTTAAAAGAGGAAGGCCTACAATTTTGTATTCTTAATTTTTCAGAGGAAGGGATATTTTATTAATTTATCTTCAAAAGTGGATTATGAAAAGTAGAGATATTATGAGTTTCTACATCTTTGTGTCATCTTGTGGGAAGACAAGAGAGGTGAAAATGTGAGTTTGTCTCATATGGCTTTAGGGTTTAAAGATTTATTCCCTCCTACATTCAAATAAATTAGGTCTTCATCTTGCAAAAAGATGCTATTCTGCATGATACAAAGAAAATCTATGAGCAAGCAGACCTGGAATTAACCATAATCTGCTAAACGATGCTGCTTTTCATGCCCACTAACCCATAGTCATAGCTAAGAACAGTGTTTCCTCAACTGTTTCTTGTTTATAGAAAGCTGGATACGTCCAGTTCTACTTGAGACTACTTTATGAGGCAACTTGTAGATTTTTAGGGATGTGGAGTTGTTTTCTGTAAAAAATAAAAAATTATACAGTAACTGGTTCAAACAAAGTTTATGACTTACGTCAGTCCCCTATTCTTGATTAGCGACCTTCAAAGTTACTGGCTGGCAACCCTCGCAGTATAAAGAAAGAATGCAGAACTGCAAACACTTTCCATACCGAGAACATATCAGGCTGCTGTGACTGTAACAATAGAGTAGGTATAGTATCCTTCTGTAGCCTTTGTTACCGATATGAGCATTTTCCTGGATATCCTGATGTGTGCCTTGAGTACTCCATAGTGAGCGATGAACGTTAATTTCCTGCCTTGGTGACTAGGCATCCCCATAAATTAACTCCACACCCATAAATTACAATATCAGATGATAACTCAACTGTTCAAATTTGCTTATGAAATTAAAGGTGCTTAAAACCTTCAGAAACCTTTTTAAAAACAAAGAATGTTATTTTCCCTAACACTTCAACTGCTTCAAGCTAGAAAATGGCCTTGTTCAGTCCCCCAATAATTATTTCCAGTGCCAACATCTGCTCCTTTTACCCCTTCAGTGCTGGAGATATTGGCAATACCTTGCAGTGTAATTCATTACTGGTCCACAGGAATTAAAAAGGGTTATTTGTATTTCTATTGGAGTGACAGATTAATGTCCCTCTATCAAGTGTGTTACTAATACTGGTGCCTGTGGCATGCAAGGGGTTACTTATTTTTTAAAAGGACAAACTGATGTCCACCAATAATACGCTCATCACCACATTGGTTTACAGTAATTAAGGTGTTAATAATGTAATCTTCATGTAACAGATGGATGGGAGGAAGCAGGACAGGCGTTCTGATCAGCATCCCCATCCGGACACACTGGGAAACGTGCAGTCTGTCACACCAGAGAAGTGTTCATCCAAGGATCGGAAGCAACCTCTGTGTAAGCTCCACATGTGTCCAGAAGCCTGGTCCAGGCAGAGCAGGAGGGAGACCTGCCAGCCTTAAATAAACAGATACACTGAGCTGCATCAGCAGGCGGATAAAACTCTGGCCTTTTGTAAACATGGACTGATTCCAGGTACATTCAGAGAAATGCAGGCTGACTCATTCATTACATGGGGAGGTAAGACAGAAGGTACAAAATGCAGGTGTCTGTGGGTGTGTGCAAGTCTTATTAAATACTGTACATCACTGACCTTTGAATGCTCCCCACTAAGTGACGGTAATGGTGGATATCACAAACAGCAGAGAATCCCTATTTATAGGGTCTCAGCACTATACTGTACAGTAGGTGTACCGTATGTCTGATATTGACTGGGAGCAGTGGTGACCACTAGTGGAATAATAAAGGTACTTCTAGATGATACTTTATCAAGGTGTCAAGTGCAAGTCCAACTTCATTTATTCGGCTACTGTAGGCTCTTATTCGTTCATCCATGAATTCATTTATTCAACTGATGCAGTGTATTTATCCACTCAGTAGCCAGGTGATGAAATGTTATGGAGTTCAGTGATTCTTCATAGCACACAGTTTTAGAGTTTCTTATTTTCTCTTGTATTGTTCTTAAATGTCCAATTACACAAACAAGCATTCTGTTTACATACAGTAATGTCTCCAAAGAGCTTTAGCCCATATTTTAAAAAGCCCGTGGTGCCCCCTGCTAAACAGTGCCAAGGCACTATAACCACAACAAGAACCTAAAATAAAGCATGTATGTTCCTTTTTGTAGCATTGGTATATCATATTTTCAGATGCACTCCCACATAGCTCACAAAAAAACATTGTGTAAACAACTCAGCAATGTAATTGCATTCCCTGAACACATTAAATAATCCCTACACTGAAACTATGTCTTTTCATGGGAAATGCAGGTACTTTCTTCCTGTTTGGGCTTCCCCTACAGACATGGGGTAGTGGGATGGTGAGGAGTAGAACATTAGTAGCAAACCCTGCTGTGTTTTATACAGTGACATTACACAGAAGGAAGAAGCTAAAGGAAGTGCCACTCCTCTCAAGTTCTAGCTAGCTGCTGTATGTATACTAACTTTAAAAAAGTTACATGAAAATACATACAGGTCTCTTATGCAACAAGAAAGAGCATCCAAATCAAACAAACGTAAGCCCCAATGTCACTGTAATAGTTAATTTTGGTCATAGGAACAGACATGTTTACGTGAGTTTATGAACTTTACTCATTTTCAGCATTCAAAGCTGGGGGGAAAGCTGAGAAGATAGAAAACTCCTTAGTTGGAGAGTACCATTGACCCCAACTACTGATAAAATGTTGGCACCTTTTTTGCTAAAGTTGGTGAATGTTAGCAAAATTGTTGAGTTTAGACAATATTTTTCATTAAAAATGAGAACTGTTCACAAATCTCTTTATAAAATCCAGGAACTGGGGAAATGTTTGTTAATCTCTATCTAGGAGAGTATGCATTTTTAAAGCATTCCAGCTAACAAGTGAGAACTTACTGCTTCTTTCAATTCCATTACTTTCCTAATGAAAGGAAAATGTGATTTACCACATTGTAATGCATACAAATTAAACAAATGATGGCAAATATGAAAGCAGTATCAGGTGTGGTACATAATTTCATATTATATTGAATGCAACAGCCACCAATGATGACATGAAGACCAAATAAAGGAGATGAGGACAAAGAAGTCTGATTAAGTTTGTATGGCATGCAGAGAGGTTGGACCTGATAATGTGTACCTAATCTGAAAATGTATTTTAAAGTTTATTTGTAATGTATGTGTGTATGTGTGTATGTGTGTATGTGTGTATGTGTGTATGTGTGTATGTGTGTATGTGTGTATGTATGTATGTATTGTGACAGAGTCACTGACTCAGTAGGCTGGAATAGTGAATGGAGAGACACTGCAGCCAGTTCACAGAGTGTTAATCTCCTCAGACAGAAGGAAGCACACCTGCAGCCTAATTAAGCAGGAGGCCTGAGAGACTGCAGGTTTAAAAGCAGGAAGTGACACACACACAGGGAGCTTGTTTTTCCACAGGAAGGTGGAGAGAACTCTCTCGGCTTGGAAGCCGTAGCAGCTGCTGCTGCTCTGGTCCCCAGTCCTGCGAGGAGCTTTGCTGCTGGGACCAGCTAGGACCCCAACCCAGGATAAAGATAAACATTGCTGCGAGGCTGGACACAGCCTGCTCCCCGGAACCGTGTTCCTGTTTGCTGTTTGGAGCTGAAACAGATAAGACTTTATTCTTATTATGCTTATTGGTTATCGTTTGTGTAGCATGTTTTGGGCATGACCAGATTAGCTGGCTGTCCTGTTAGTAAGGGCTCAAGAAGTGAGTTAGTGTCCCTAACGGGACTAGGCTTTAATTTGCAAGAAAGTAGTTTCTTAAAGGGACAGTGCACCCGTACTTATTTTGGTTGTGGCTAATAAACCACTAGTGTTTAAAGTTTCCCATTGTGTCAAGCGTCTTACTGACCCCGCCGCGAGGCCGTCCTGCCACAGTATGTATGTATGTGTGTGTGTGTGTGTGTGTGTGTATGTATGTGTGTGTGTGTGTGTGTGTCTAGCCCTGTTTCCCCTAGAACACAGGAAGACTACTAATTCTGTGTATAACCTGTTGGCTAGCAGGGCCTGAGCCTCTGCCACGGAGAGCCTGGGGCGGTGTATATATATATGTGTTCTTACCAGATGCAGCGCCTCCACCTGTGAGGGATCCCAGCAGAGTGGGTGTTGTTCCTCGCAGGACACCAATATAATAATATACACACGGAATGTACAATAACAAATACCTTTACTAAATATATGCAGAGATCTTATATGCGTTCACATCACATACTCCTTCCCACTAGAGATACAACTATCCAAAGCGTCTTGCAGGACGCGACCCTCCACCGTGTTTCCCACACCGTGTCCAATGTCCCACACCCAAACCCAGTGTGTGGTGACCACGCGGCCACTATAGAGAGTATATAGTTGGTGCACTTGGTGTATGTGATTACCTGCCGGGCGCTCCTGCACTCGGGCCAGCATACAACTTCGCAAAGGATCCGTTGACACGTGATACATTCCGCGACGTCCTTCCAGGCGATCTCACCCAGCATATGTTATGACTGTCTCTGAAGAGGCCTGTTCCCAAACCTCTGTTAGGAAATGCAGCGTCCGCTGTGTACCTGACTTTGCACACTAATGGGGCAGGTTCCTATTCTAGGGCCTGTCCCTACAGCAACCACAAGCTGTATGTGACTCAAGGCCTATCTGGGGCCTAGGAGGGTCTCTGGCCTAGTGTAGAGGCTACTTGCCTCTCTACACATGCAGCTCCTGCCTCCTCCCCGTCCTGGTCTTGACTGACTAACGTGCTCCCCTGCGCAACCTCCTATATCCTGCCTACAAGGATCCTAGTGCCCTTTTGGCTCCCTGGCATCACGTGGTCTCCCTAGCACTCATTGGACTTGTAGTCCCCTGCTCTAGCCCTCCTCCCATAGGTCCGGGCTTCGCACGCTACCACAGTCACTTCCTAATCATGCGCTAGCTCTCTCTAGGTGCCATCGCCTCCCATGCTCACTGCGCATGCGCAAACCTTAAAATGGCAGTGCCCTGACCATTGGGGCCGCCGCAGAGCCTCCTATGTACTGGAGCGCTCCCAGCATGCTCTGCAACCATGCCTAATGCTCCTACTGCAGCGGAGGTAAGGACAGACCTGGGGGACCTGGCTACATATATATGTATGTATGCATGTATATCTTTATATAGCGCCCACAGTGTACAAAGCGCTATAGAAAAGAGACAATATAGTACAGTGCATTATTAGTGCAAACAAAATAATAATAAGTAACAATAATAAGTGCAGCAAAATCAGACAAAAGGAAAGGAAATCCCTGCCCAAGAGAGCTTACAATCTAAATCGTATGTTGAGAGATTTACATAGACAGCAGGTGAGGGAATAAGTGCCGCAGATTGCAGAGTTTGTCTCAATGGTTGGTCGGCGTGATTGTGGGTGTGGAACAGTAGCCATGAGTCCAGGCTATTGAAATGCTTAATTTAAGAAGTGAGTTTTGAGGTTTAACTTAAAGATGGTGAGAGAAGGTGCTTAGTATAAACTGAGTGTGAGGGAGTTCCACAGGTAAGGGGCAGTGATGGAAAAGGGTTTAAGGCAAGAGAGAGACGTAAAGGTAAAAGGGGTGGAAAGGAGACAGTAGTTATGGGTAGAACGTAGGAGACGAGCATGGGCATAGCGAGAGATCAAAGCAAATATGTAGGAAGGAGCAGAGGAGTATAGAGCCTTGACGGTAAGGAGAGAACTTTTTAGGTGGTTTGATGAGAAGTAAAGAGAGGGATATAAGGAGGAGATGAGCAGAGGCTGTTTTGCGAGAAAGTAAAATTATTTTTGCAGCAGAAGTTTGGATAGATTGCAAAGGAGAACGTTGTGAGGCAGGGAGGCCTGTTAGCAGAATGTTACAATAATCCAGACGGGAGAGGATAATGGCATGGATTAGAGTTTTAGCAGTAGCTTGACAGAGGAAAGAGCGGATCTTAGCAATATTAAGGAAGAATAAGCGACAAATTTTAGCCGTGCCGTGTATGTGAATGGAGAAGGAAAGGGAAGAGTCATATGTCATTACTAGGCAACATGCTTTGGCATCAGGATAGATGGTAGTACTTTTTACTGTAATTGAAAGTGGCGATATTAGGGCAGGAATTTAGGGGGAAATATGAGGAGGCCCAATTGGAGGCAGGAGAATGAGCTTATATAAAGACAATGAGAGAATAGATCTGCTCTGTTACAAATAATATAGCTAAATTGTGCTATCTTACATTTTTGTCAGGTTAATCCTCACTCACATGGTGCAGAAGAAGCAGTAGTTTGTAGCTGATAGTAGTACTGCACAAGAAGATAGAACCAAAAAAATCACCCTAAATGTGCCTCTGATTGTCATACTCTGTGAATATTTAACTTAATGCATAAATACTGCCTTCAGTTCACATAGGTTCTCATAAATCCATCATGCGCCCAGTGTAGCATATCATTTATTGACTTGATGCAATTAAACGAAGATATAAGACAAGCATTTTTGTTTTGTTAAGAAAAAAAACACTTCTATTTGAGTATTTTTATAATTGAAGCAACATTTCATTATGTGTGTTAAAGCTGCAAAAATACTCTTCCGCTTTTTTCTTATCAATGTAGATAGAACAATAAGGTAAAATAAGCCATTCTAAAATACTGGTACACAGTGCAGGAATAAGATACATTGTACTATATAACATGCTCAATGGTATACAGTACCAAAGAAACATTTAATAAATGTAACATGGGATGCCTATGTGACCAGCATAAACAAATATTGACCCAATAAACCCTGTTAACATAACAATGGTACAGTGTATACAAAAAAATGTGAAAATTTTACAAAAATTGTGTATCTATAACTAAAATAAATAGACATACTTTTATGTAAATTAAATGCATCAACACAAATAAAGATTTTCAGATATCAGAAGCCTGGGTTTTCTATACATAATTTCAATAGCATTACAAGCCAGCATCGTGACCAGTTATGCATTGCTATTTTTGTGCCATTGGTGTACAACCTATTATAAATATGTACACCCACAAATAAAGTACATAATAAAGAAAAAGTGAAATGCTTAGGATCTTAAGTGGAATAATGTATAATCCCATAAATACACAGATTTTTATATTAAAAAGTCTAAAAAAAAATAAACCGCTGAATAAATACAGCCTTAAATGAAAAATATTAGTTACATGGAAGCCATATACTGTATGAGAATATCTTCCCCAAGTCCTATAGTATTGAAAACAATCAATAACAGTGTGGTATGTTTAGTTTATAGCTGGTGAAATGTAACCACAAGCAGCAGTACAGTACATGGTGAAGCACACAATTATTAATTCACTCAGACTTTAATTTACACTGTTCACACAACTGAAATTCATCCAATGCGGTCTCAGGTGATTGAATGACAACTACTTATTATACTTGATGAATTTATGAATGAGTCTGTACCATATGAGTGAATGGATACAGTACATGCATCAAGAGCCTGCATCCAGTTAATGAGTGGAAGTGCGCTTCGAGTGTGCCAAGGCAAATATAGCACATGTGAAATGAACCTTGTAATAATGCCAATGGAAATCTTACATGTATTGTAAAATATAAACGTAGAAGAAATACAAAGCACAAATGACTGTTTGATATGTTGTTACCATAGGTTATGATAAGTAAAGAACTCTCACCACTTTTACACTACCATTCAGGTGTCGGTTATGCATCCATGTTAATGAAATAACACAATAAACGCAGCCTTAAGCAGGAGACCTGCTGATTTCCTGCCTGTGAATCATGAGTGTTATATAATTGCATTTCATTATAACATCTTTGAAAAACATACATAGGTTTGCATTTTAAATAGATTTTGCTTTGCCTGTAAATGGTATGTAAATAGCAACTGTATAATGTGCATTAAAACAATGTAAGTGACAGGATTTTAGTCGCACTAGTAGCAGGGAAAATCTTCCTGTTGGAAAGCACCGTCAGGAGACCATTTTGAAAAAAAAAAAAAAAAAAAGGATTATTGGATGTTTATGTAAAGTTAAACAATATTACCTTACACTGCCCTCGGGACATTAAGGAGCATTCTTCAGACTGACAGCCTGTCTTTCTCCTTCCCACTCCCTGGGGCAGCCGGTTGAGGCAAATTTAAAGCCCCTGCCTTTAAAGCTACTAAAGGAGTCATGACTCCCCATCTGCTACCACTTTAACCCTGTGAGGGCCCCGAAGCATAGCTGCTACATCATGGGGTCTAGACTGCCCTCCAGTGACCCCATAATGACGTACAGTAGTAGCTATGTTAAAAGAAAGGCTTGTTTTGCTAGGGGAGATTGCGTCCTGTGCTCAACGCTAGCTACACGTCATCAGTGTGCGTCTAACAGATCTGAGCGGCGTACCAGAAACACGTGGAGTGAGCGTTTGGGGTGCACAGAGCTCTACATACTCCATTACGGGACCCTACACCGGACCCTCCACAGGCTGACACTTGGGCGAGCGTAGTGCTATACAAAGCCACACGGAGGCTTTACTGCCTGATGGTTGCTGATGTGCTCCTGCTGCCCCAGCCATCTCCACTGAAGAACTGTGCCGTGCAGCGATCCAGTGAACTCAGCGTGTGGTAACCCCACTAACCCAATGCTTGTTTTTTACCATTTTGATGTACGCAGAACCTTTAACTTTTTATTAGAATAATACATTTTATAATACTTCACTATGTGCGTTGTGCGCCTTGTTTTTGTTTCCTTTCTCCAGCCCCAGGGGTGTTGAGCCACCCCTTCACGACGGCCGCAGACGCACTCCAGTGATTCACCCTATAAGGTCTTATCACCACAATTGTGTCAATATTAGCACGTTTTCACGTGGGAGTCTGTTTTAGTTGCGCACCTATCACCTTCTTTTTTTGCACTCAAACAGTTTCCCCTGCAAATAATTGTGAGATTGCTAGTTATTACTAATCAAGAAGAAATAGATGCATGAATTACACTGTGCTCCTGTATCTGTGCTCCTGTATCTGTGCGCATGCGTGTTCTATGTAAACTGTATGGACCACATATGTGGTGCATTGAATTTGTCCACGTGCGCAGTACACGCGTGCGCACTAAAGGTATTACCAATTAAATGGAACACATACAATAACTTAATTATTCAAAAGAACCAAAGGGGGAAATACTTCTTATGGAAATGCAGTCAAAGTCATCAAAAATATAATAATAAGGAGTTCTGAAAGGTCAGAAAAACAGGCAGTGATTTGTACACTAGAAAGCAGATTGCATTCATGAGAGAGCAGACTGCTCCACAGTAAGTAGCTCAAATAATTGTGAAGGGATAGTTCAGTAAAGTCAAGAATAAATCAGAGTAGTAGTCGAGAGAGCTGCGGACCTGTCCGAGACTACACACAGAAGTCCTCCCCCACTTTAGCTGAACCGCTTCGGCTTTGACAGATGACGTCAGCACCGGTGCTTAAAACCTGATTTTTCAGATTACACTGCCGAATATATATCCTTCTGTTTTAAAGAAATCTATGCAGCGCATTAACACTGCTGCCACCACTCCTTAAGAGTAAAGGCCTGCAGTGTGGCTCAGCTGATACATTGAATGCTAATCTGTATAGAAGCTCAAACGGTGTATATATTGCCTAAACCTGACTGTGTAGCTTTGTATGGCAACATTATCTCAATCTTGCCTAAAACAGATAATTCCTGATAATTCCTTATGACTAACAGGCACATTTGATTTTAAACAATTACTACTACTACTACCCATGACTTTGTTCATACCCACAAGTCTATGTACATCTGTTTTGTAGGGGGTCATTACACAATTGAGGGTTTGATGCTAGTTTGCCTACTCCAAATCAGACTGACTGGATCTTTTAATTACTACCTGTGTATTTGATTATTTCTGCCTTTCACATTATTCTTTTCCCTGTTTGCATCTTTATGTAGAAGACCGCACTGCTCTATATACATATATACTGGCACATTGGCACTACCTATTTTACAATGTATTGAATCAAACATAAAAGAGGAAATCAAGAACATGCAACTTGGGGTGCCCCTAATACAAGGGGACATAAAAAAAGAGAGCAATGACAGCATGGGTGCTACAGGAAGGACACCTAGTCAGGGTACTTGCATAAATGGAAAATGGGGGAGCCGGATTGGAAGAAGACCATTGGGCCTAGATCTATTTTTACTTGGTTTTGATTTTTGGTTTAGTTTTGTGCCATCAGGCATGAACTATTTTGCAGGTATTTTGGGGGGTTTTACTGTTCTTGGCCATCAGGCATGGATTGTTGTGTGTGTATGGAAGGGAGGGGGGGGTGGTCATCGGTCCTTTATTGGAATTTTCAGTGGGTGCCCTGACAATGTGGTTGGCCTTCATACCGGCATGATTTAGGATTTTTAGTGTGTTCAGTGATTGGCAATGTGGGTATCTAGGCCCCAGTTGAGGGCTTAGGTAGGCACAGTGCCAATCAATGGATTTATTGGCTTAGTATTTATTATGTATTGTATTTATATATTATGTAGTGATGTACCGAGTACCTGGTAATTATCCAGTACATGGCTTACCCGGCGCTTTTAGCTACCCAGAAATTACCCAGACCCGGCAACAGGGGTCTGTGACCGGCACCGGGTAATTTCAGAGCAGCTGAAAAGACTTCAAGACTTACCTCTATCCGGCGACGGAGGGTCAGGAAGACCGCTGCAGAAGGTGAGGAGGACCGCAGCGACATCGTGGGAGCAGCAGCAGACGTTCTGGTGGCGGTGGCGGTGGCAGCAGCAGAAGTCCTTGTTCAGTCAGCAGGAGCAGTAGAACACAGCACACAGCTGATGCCGGTGGGAGCCGGGGAACCATGTGACCGGAGCAGGAGTGTTCCTATTGGACAGCCAGCTCCTCCCCAGCTGTCCAGTAGGAACGCTCCTGCTCTGGTTACAT
Source organism: Ascaphus truei (assembly GCA_036426205.1). Lineage (NCBI taxonomy): Eukaryota > Metazoa > Chordata > Amphibia > Anura > Ascaphidae > Ascaphus > Ascaphus truei. Next base: position 92,796,018 of record CM071571.1, on the reverse strand, counting down.
GGTTCCGCGGCTCCCACCGGCATCAGCTGTACGCTGTATTCCACTGCTCATGCCAGCTGAACAAGGACTTCTGCTGCTGATGCTGCTGCCACTGCCACCAGGATATCTGTTGCTGCTCTCACGATGTCGCCGCGAGGAAACGGCGCAGGTCTCTGTAAATTACACTTACTTTTTCTCCGGTGGCTGCTTAGACGCGTCGCCATGGCAACGCGGCATCAAATGACGCCGTGAGGTCATGTGACGCCACGTTGCCATGGCAACGTCATGTTATGACACCGGAGCCGAGGTAAGAGGGAGGCGTTGTGAGAGGGGAACAACCGGCAGGGGGGCGCAGGGAAAAAAGTTTGCGCTCCCCTGGTGTACCGCATACTTCTTCCTTACCTATCTGACCTTCTGGTTGGGCTGATCTAAACACACTCCGAGTTACTAAAACTGACAACTCTTTATTAAAAGCATGCTTCCTCCCATTCTATAGTGAGAACAATCTCGACCCATGCTACTGGTGCTATCTTAAATAGGGCATGTTCCTTAACAGATACAGGATATTGTGACAGGACATCTTAATACATTAATCTATACATACAAACCTATTTACAGGACTTCCAGTGAGGCCCCAGTCTGAACTCTAAAGAGCATATTTCCAGAACATTGGGTGTAGCTATATATACCCTTCTATCTCCCTATAGTGACATCACTGGTTACAAGAAATACTGGGGAGGGGCAACCTTTTCTGCATAGTCATCCTGCATCATATGATGGGGAAGGGAGAAATCTGAGTGAACGCACACAGTTAACCCATTAAAGCCGTTAACCTCTTAACTGAAATAGTAGTTCCAAAGGAGGCTACATAAATAATAGTTACGTAACTGGTTTGTTTGAATTGTGAAGTAAAAGTTATATTTTAAATATGTATTATTAAGTAAATGATTAGAATGAATTGAGTGCACCACAATAGGATTTTCTTTCTTTGAGTTGGCATGTAAGCCAATTTGTATTACAGATCAACATTGTAGGGTTAACCACTTGATTATCTTGGCAGTTAGTATATGCCATTGTGTGGCAATGCTTTATTAGCTACTAAGGTGACAAATGAGATTAGGTAGTTTTGTTTCTTTGTGTACTTAACTCATTGAGTCTGTGGTATACCTTGGTAGCCAGAAGCGTCAAAGGGGTTAATGTTATTTCTATCATAGTGTTCTGTAATAATAAATATCATGGAAGCCTTTGGTAAAAAATATCTTATTAGGAATGTGATAGTGATGCAGTAATAAACACATTATTAACAGTTGCATTAATTCCTGTATCATGACTATGGATAAAATATCACAACCAGTAAATTATTACCATGATCTTGATGACTTTCATAATAAAATTGCAATAATATGACACAGTATTTTTATTTATTTTTTTAAAGGTGCACACCCTGATGAAGGGGTACTGAGTTGACCCAGAAATGTTGGATTTCATTTTTTGTACTTTAAATTTGCACTTTTTTAAACTGGCGCTGTTTGGAGCCTAGGGGAGTATACTCTTTATATATGCCTTATATGACACACGCGCCGATATTTGCCTTGCTTTATGTTATCTACAGTATGTGTGCGTTGTTCATGCTGTGTACTATATATTTTGATGCCCCCATCATGTTGCGGGGTCTTGTGTTCCATATTCAAGGCAGGAAACTCTATATTTCGTTATACACGGTTTTATTTTACAGGGGATAACCAACACAACAATAGGCCCACCGTCCATTTAAGAAAACAAATCATAAAAGTAAAGTCTACTCCACTCAGGAGACTGACTAACAGCATCAGCTTCTCTACATCACTGAAATCTAAGCCAGATACCAGCTTTAAATCACACACTCATGTATAGAGAAATAACATTGAGTCCTTATCTGTTTGTTGGGGACTCGGTCCCACAAGAGTCCAGGAAATCCCCCTGGATACAATGTCCTGGACAGGACAGCCCTACTCCCACAGAAGTCTCACATCCTTATCTTCGCTCCAGAAGCTTGTTTTTCCTGGGTGTGCAACCCAGACAGTCCCAGCAGGTCCTACGACCAGCATCCAGCAGACCTGGTGAACTGTGCCAACCAGCTTCCTCCTGGTTGGGCAAAAAGTCTCTCCCCCCTCTCTGGGGAAAACAATCAGTGTCTCTGGCAACTTCCTGCACTTTAAACCTCCTGTTAAATCAGGAGTGCTGCTTGTTAATTTGTTGCACCTGTAACAAGCCTCTTTAGGGGAGGTTAACTGCTTGCTTGCTGAAAAGCACCCATATCTCACTACATTCCAGCATGCAGAGGCTTTGACTGTCAATATATATATATATATATATATATATATATATATTATATAGTGGATTACAAAAATCAACAAAAAATCTACTCGCCACACAAAAAAAATCTACTCGCACACCTAGTACCAACTTTGGCTGCTTGGGCCAATAGTTACTCCGCCGGGGGTTAAATCCACTCGCCGGGGGTGAGCAAATGTATAGGTTTGCGGGTGACATTGAGGGGCCTGCGGGGGACATCGGGGGGGCATTGGGGAGGATATTGAGTATGTGGGGGCATGCGGGGGACATCCACACGGCCACACCAACCTCCCGATGGGAAACTGTGCCGGACAGGACGCACTGGATCAGCAGCCAACTTTGCTTGCGCTTCGCCCCCCCCCCCCCGGCTGCATCCATGGGGGAAGGAGTCCAGAGCCCTGCCAGTAAGCGGGGATCAGGGGCAGGGGAGGGGGAGAAAGAGGCTGACCCAGAGCTGCCAGCCGGCCCTCTGTCCCCACGTCAGACCATCAGGGAGCAGGAATTATTTATTTATTATTTTTTTTTTTTAACATTTTTGGCACGAACAGGAAAATTAATAGAGCCGCAGCACGCTCGCAAGCAGCCTAAATCCCTCGCCACAGGTGAGTGTTTATGATTATTTGTCGAACACTGTATATATATATTAATATAATATATATATATATATATATATATATATATATATATATATCTATATATATATATTATATATAGTATATATATATATATATATAGTTATACGTTACCAGTTCCAAGGATTGGTAAACAGAGACAGCTCTCAATGTTTAAGATCAAAGTGTATTAGTGAAAGCAAATACATCCGAAACCCAACGTTTCGGTCCTACAAAATGGGACCTTCCCTCAGGGGGATACTTTTTGTATCCCCCTGAGAAGGCCCATTCTGTAGTACCGAAACGTTGGTTTCTGGATGTATTTTTGCTTTCACTAATACACTTTGATCTTCAACATTGAGTGCTGTCTCTGTTTTACCAATCCTTGGAACGGTAACGTATAACTACATTCTCTATATTGGACGTGCACCTGTGGCTTACCAGCACCTATTGGAGTGCAACTGCCTTATCTGACATATATATATATATATATATATATATATATATTTACATAGTTACATTTGATGAAGTTGAAAAATGACATGCGTCCATCAAGTTAAACCTATGCTAAATTTAGCTGACAGATACTTTATTCTATATCCGTACTTACAGTATATTGATCCAAAGGAATGCAAACAAAAAGCCCCAGTGAAATATCATCCAATGATATCTCATAAGGGGAAAATAAATTCCTTCCTGACTCCAAGAATTGGCAATCAGATTACTCCCTGGATCAACATCCTTCCCATGTTTACTTATTTGGTATATCCCTGTATACTTTCCCTTTCTAAAAAGATGTCCAACTTTTTTTTAACAAATCCATTGTATCTGCCATCACAGTCGCTATGGGTAATGAATTCCACATTTTTACTGCCCTTACTGTAAAGAACTCTTTCCTTTGTTGCTGGTGAAATCTCATCTCCTCCAACCTTAAGGGATGCCCCCGAGTCCTTTGTATTGACCTTGGGATAAATAGTTATTTTGAAAGCTCACTGAACTGTCCCCGGATATATTTGTATATAGTTATCAATCATATCCCCTCTTAGATGGCTCTTTTCTAATGTAAATAAATCTAATTTAGCTAGCCTCTCCTCATAAGTTAGATTGTCCATCCCTTTAATCAATTTTGTGGCTCTTCTCTGCACTCTCTCTAGTTCCGTAATCTCTTTTCTATGAAGTAGTGCCCCAAATTGTACTCCATATTCAAGGTGTCCATTTGACTCTGTACCAGCAGTAGCATATTAAGTGGCTTAAGCAGGTTTGTTTATCCTTTGGCCACAATTTGGCATTTTGGTATATATCAATGCCTATTATGATATTACATCTGGCCTCAATTTTGGGATATATGGTTATCAGTTGATATCTGAATGTTTTTAATGTTGTTTAATGTATTGTATGTGTATTATGTTGTTAGAGACGTAGTGATTTGATATTAATGACATGCAGGCTATACAGCCTAATTGGGCAATTAATTTTTAATTGGTTAGGGTATATGTACATGTCATTCAGTGTCAGTCTTTGTAGCCCCTGAGGAAGTGGAGTAACATCCACGAAACGCGTAGGGCAGGTGACACAGTCACTTTGAGTTTGGTATTGGACTTTTTGGGTCACTTGGTCACATTTGAGCCCCATTGCAGCCGTTAGTTCTTGGCATACAGGACGCTTGTACTGTCCCTTTAAGGGCACGTGCACACTCGCGTGCGGGCACGCTGAGACAGCCTGTGTAACCGGAGGAGGAAGTGAGGAGAGCAGCCTCACGTGGAGGAGAGCTGTGAGCCCCATGAGCGGGCCTCCAACACTGCCACTGTTCCTGTTAACCCCTGGAGGGAGAGTCAGCACGAGAGTCACGGTGCAGCAGGAATTACATCTCTGCAAAGACATCAGCAGCAGCCAGAGGACTCTTTGTTGCATTGCCTGTATGTGCCTTGCTGCTTGTAAGTAGGGCTCTGATTTTTCACATCTGGATGACCAGCGGTGTTCTCATTTGTCCAAACCATTTTATGGCATAGTTCTTTTTATTTAATAAATAGTTTTTATAGTCACTAGGAGTCTCTATGTTATATGTGCAGTGTGTGTATTAGTGTAGACCTGTTTTAACCCTACAGTGTTGCACTATGATCTGTGTCTGTTTGTGTTTTTTCCCCTACATGGCCTGTCAAGCAAGTGTGCTGATCCCCTGAGGAGTACAGGATTATCCAATGAACTTTTGGCGCCAGGTTTTTCTTTGTTTTCACTTTCACTTTCTCTGTCAGTACTGACAGTATTACTAGGCAGCCTTTATATATATATATATTTTGCAATTGTCACACTGGTGTTTTAATCTTTAGCGCTTGTGCACATTTTTTCTTTTTCCCATATTCAAGGTGTGGTCTTATCAACGCTTTATAAAGGGGCATATTTATGTTTACTTCCCTTCCATCCATTTCCCGTTTAATGCAAGATAAGATCTTGTTTGCCTTTGCAGCTACTGCATGACATTGGGCACTATTGCTAAGCCTGCTGTCTACAAGCACTCCTAAATCCTTCTCCATCAAGGATTCCCCCAATATATCTCCATTTAATTTGTATGTCGCCTTTTTATTCTTGCATCCCAAATGCATAACCTTACATTTATTTGTAATTAACCTCATCTGCCATTTACCTGCCCAAGTTTCCAGTCTCTCCAAGTCCTTCTGAAGAGAAATTACATCCTGCTCTGATTCTATTACCTTACACAATTTAGTATCATCAGCAAAGATGGAGACTTTGCTCTCGATCCCAACCTCAAGGTCATTAATAAACAAGTTAAAAAGCAGGAGTCCCAGTACCGATCCCTGAGGTACTCCATTCACGACTTTAGCCCAACCTGAAAATGTTCCATTTATGACAACCCTCTGTTGTCTGTCCTTCAACCAGCTTTCAATCCAGGTGCATATATCTGTGGTGAGTCCAATTTGCTTTATTTTGTACACCAACCTCGTGTGGAACCGTATCAAAAGCCTTTGCAAAATCTAAGTAGACCTCATCAACTGCATTACCCTGGTCTAAATTCCTACTTACCTCAAAGAAACAAATAAGAAACAAATAAGGTTTATTTTGGCATGATCAATCCTTCATAAATTCATGCTGACTATTACTAATAATTTTCCAATAGGTATTCCTGAATATTATTCCTTATTAAACCTTCAAGTAGCTTCCCCACTATTGACGTCAGGCTTACAGGTCTGTAATTCCCCGGTTGTGATCTAGTTCCCTTTTAAAATATAGGCACCACATCTGCTTTACGCCAATCTTCTGGTACTGAGCGGGTGTCCCCGCGGGTGTCCAGAGGCCTCTGGGTGGCCCCACGGGTGTCTAGGGGCCCCACAGATGTCCTGCAGTTTTTGGGTGGCCCCATGGTATCCGGGGGCCCCATGGGTCGCTGCTGGCCTGTGGTACCAACCCCCATGCTCCAAAAAATAATGTGCAATACATTTAAATCAATAATCCCCCCACACCCCAATGATTACTGTACTGTAATGGCAAAATTACTACTATCCAGATATGGATTTAAAATAAATCATAAACACATAAACCAGCAGCATAAAGTAAATAAAACTTGCATTTACCCCTGCCATGATGAAGGCTGTCCTCATCCTCATCACCATCCTTGTCCTCCGTGGGCAGCAACAGCAGCAGCAACAGTACAATAAAAAATACAAACTAATGGCCCCTAACCCCTTAATCACCTTAGCGGTTAGTAACTGCTATAGTAATTAAGGGGTTCACCCACCCTCCCCCGCTACCCACCCGGGAGGCCTAACCACCTTACCCAGGGACACCACCACCACTACCCATTGATTGGCACAGTGTTAATGCATGCTCATATAATATGGGCATACTTTAACACTAGAGCAATAAATGGGGAAGCAACAAAAAAAAGACCGAAAATAAAACACATTACATAGAAAAATACACACATTACAAATGCCAATAAACCAATTGATTGACATAGTGGTACATCATGCCCTTATAATATGGGCATGCTTTACCACTATCACAGCCAATGATCAACCCAAAAAATTAACAACCACCAACAATATCAAATTAAATCAAAACAATCCCCAAATAAATAATAAAAAAGTAAACACAAAAAAATACCAGAAATCAATAAAGCAAATACCAAATAAGCACCAGAATTAAAAATCAAAACACCAAAGAAAACCTTAAATAAATAAAAAAAAACTCCAAATGAACACCGTTATTAAAAAAGCAAATGACCAAAAATAAACCACAATTAAAAAGCAGACACCAAAAAAATAACATAAATAAAAAATTTAAAACATAACAAAAAATCCCATAATTAAAAGTCAAAACACAAATTTAATAGCAGAAACAATTAAAAGCAAATAACCAAAATACATTTAAAATAAATAAAAGCAAGCATTTGCAAAAACATGCATAGCTTGTCATTGTATGTATGTATAACCCTAAAGGGGCATACATAAATAATTTCGCAATCAATGGGCAATGAAAAAAATACAAATAAAAAAATACAATGAAGAAAACTGCAAAATTAAAATAACATACATTCAATGTTTTTTCTTACCTTTAGATGTCTTCACCCTCCGATTCCCGGGGTCTCGGAAGCTTTCGAACAAAGAAGCCAGTTTCTCAGATACAGTAAGTCCTATATATCTTTATATCTTGATAATAGTAATTTTGCCAACTACTGTACTGTATAATGGGGGGGAGGGTGGGGGGTTGGAGGGTGTATTTATTTGAATGTAGTGCAGTCCGAGGACCCCCAGACACCCTTGGGGCCCACAGACACCCCGATGACCCCTGCCGGCCTCTGGTATGACTCCTGTGCAGAAAAAATGCTTTTATGTGTGTTGTGGGGGGGGGGGGGGGGGGAGAATGGTACCGGTGGGCAGGGGGCAGGGGGTCTCCTGAGCTGAACTGCTTTGATTTCTGACTCAGGGACCCCTGCTTCCCGAGTTACAGGCCCTGGTATGGGGCATTGGTGCCGGTATCACAGCCATTTTTAAATCGTTACATCACGTGGCCGAGGATTTAAATGCTAGAGATACTTGCACTCCATACCAGGGTCTGTAACTCGGGGAACAGGGGATCCCCAAAGCTGAAATCAATGCGGTTCAGCTCAGGAGATCCCCTGCTCTCGCACACTATTAGTAAAAATTTAATTAAAGCAGCTTCATTACCATAGCGGATAGCCGCTACAGTAACAATTTTTTTTTAGTTTATTTCAGTTTTGATACTAGTGTGCGGGAGCAGAGGGTCTTCTGAGGTTAACCGCATTGATTTCAGATTTGGGGACCCCCTACTTCCCGCGGTAAAGGCCACGTTATGGGGTGCAGGTATCCCAGTGTAGGATTTAAATCCCACGTCACATGATGAGGGAGATTTAAAAGCTCAAGGGATACCAGCACCCCATAACAGGGCCTGTATCTCGGGAAATAGGGGGTCACCGATGCTTAAATCAATGCGGTTCAGCTCAGGAGACCCCCTTCTCCCACACACATCAAAATCAATATTTTTACTGCACGATTGCCTGTAAAATCCATGCATGGAGACTCAGCATCTCCATGCAGCTGTTCCAGGCTGCAAATTTTTCTATCAGTTACCGCGCTATAGGATTTATAGCGCGATAGCACTCGCTGATACAAAAAACAGCTCAGACGATAGTCCATTTTTTATCGGCCTTAAAACAATGGCGTTCATTCTTAGTGAATACCATTTTTGGCTTCATGCTTTAGTGCGCGATAAATCTATGCAAATGCAGCCGCAAATGCACTGATTTTATCACAGCTTTGTGAATAGGTCCCAAAGTATTACTTCCTGTTAAGCATTTTATAAATTAATAATATTTTCTATTCTGATTTTTTTGTTATTAAAGGTACTTAAATAACCTTTTAGGGTTGATTTTACTGTACTTTCTATTGCAATTCTTTTTCCATTGTCCATTTTTGCTAATTTGATTGCCCTTTTGCAATTTTTGTTACATTCCTTATTATGATACAATGCCTCCGTCCCTTCTGATTTCAAGAATCTAAACGCCTTCCTCTTCTTGTCCTTTTCCTCCCCTACCTGTTTATTTAGCCAGATTGGTTTTGACTTATTTCTTTTATACTTATTACCCAAGGGTATATATACACTGGAGTGTGCTTTTCTAACAATGTTTTAAAGACTGCCCATTTATCTTCTACATGTTTCCCTGCAAAAACATCATCCCAATGTATTCCTTGTAGATTAGTCCTCCGTTTATTAAAATCTGCATTTCTAAAGTTTAAAATCTTTGTTGAACCCAAGTAATCTGTTTTTTGATAATTTATTTTAAATGAGACCATGTTATGATCACTGTTACCCAAATGTTCCAGGACTTGAATATTTGTTATTACTTCTACATTGTTTGATATTACCAAATCCACTATTGCCCCTCTACTGGTTGGTTCCTCAATAATTAGGAACTGAAATGGTGCTGAAATAGTTTATACCTTAGCACTGAGGAAATGTTGGCGGTTTTGAGGCTAGCAATGTTCAGGCCACAGTAACGATAATATTCTAAATATAAATCAAGACAAATGTATGCTTTTGTTTTCAGCAGGACTTGCATGTTATAATGAAATCCATGGTTTAATGTTATTTTCTCACGTTACAGAAATTGCAGTCCAAATGCTAAATATGTATTCTGTAAAAAAAAAAATTGTATAAAGTCAATTGAATATGAACTTGTATTAATCTTATATCATTGTTAACCACCTTTAGAGCTACCAGAACATGTAAGCATGTTATTTGTGAAAAATTGCTTCCTCAGTATATCGTAAAATCTATGGAAACAGTGACAAATGGTAAAAATAAAAATATTATTTCCTGAATTCAGCATGGCATAAAAACTTTAGAAATATTTTATTTTATTAATGAATATATTTGGTAAAGCAAGGATTATCTATGCACTTATTACAGTGGTGTTACTGTTCATCTGTCTCAATAGTTATACACATTTGTAGGACCTTCCCATTGGCTCTGCCCCCTGCAATAGTCATATCAAATGTCCATGGGGGAGAACACCAAACCAGAAAATGTTTGGGATTTGATGGGGGCAACCCCCACTCAAGATTTAAGAGGGGATAGCCCCTTCCCACCAATTCCCATGTGAAAATGACTCTTTCCACACTACACAGGACTGGAGAAACCATCCAAATGTTCAGGCCACTCCCAAGATACTGTTATAAATAAAGATTTATAGGCCACAAAAAAATACAAACAGACACAAGGGAATTCTGTGATTTCACAGAGGAATCCCTGAACCAATATTGTATGTATGTACGTATGTATGTCTTTATTTATATAGCGCCATTCATGTACATAGCGCTTCACAGTAGTAATACGCGACAATCATATAAATAACACATTATACAAATAACAGATCATGAGAATAAGTGCTTAAGACATAAAAGTAACATTTCGGAAGAGGAGTCCCTGCTCCGAAGAGCTTACAATCTAATTGGTAGCTAGGAAGAACGTACAGAGACAGCAGGAGGGTGTTCTGGTAAGTGTGTCTGCAGGGGGGCCAAGCTTTATGCATCATGTGTATAGTATTATCCACGGTGCTACTCATATGCTTCTTTAAGCAAGGGTGTCTTAAGGTGGGTCTTAAAGGTGTGTTGCCCTGGTCCCCTCTGGTGCCCCGGTCTCCTGTTTGCCCCGCGCCCCCTTCGCGCCACTGCTTTGGGGCGATGCGGGTGGCGACGGCTGGCCGGCGGCTCCCTTTGCAGGGCCCCGCCATCTTGGCCATGTTCGCGAATGTGCGGAGGCTCGTGTATGCGCAGCAGAGTTGTGGCGGCCATTACAGAGAGTAAGGAATGGCAAGTATGGCCCTCCATAGTGCAGGGACTCCCAGAAGTCGCGCATGCGCAGTTGCAAGCGGTGGCGGCCATTACAGGATTGCGCATGCGCAGTAAAGATAGCGCACGCGCCAATAGAGTAGAGTCTCTAAAGGAACTACATTGCCCAGAAGCCTCTGGGGACTGCCCTTTCACCCATATCACCTGCTGCATTACAGCCAATAGGGCTTACAGATTCTCCTGCTGCAAAGGGGATAAATTGTTGCGCGCTGGAGTCAGGTAGGGGAGACGCTGAGACAGATTTACAACTAAATAGTGAATATATAAAAGGTGAAAATAATATAACAAGATACAATATAAAAAATATATACAAGATACAATATAAAAAACCCATAAGACATAAATAAACAACAAAAACTTACTAACAATAAACACACACAAAGACAGCACAGGTGTCTTTTACAAACAAAAGAAAACGTGTGCCAGGCAGCTTGTTTTATTTGACTAATCAGATGTTCCCACAGCCCCAAGGGCTGGGAGTAAGCACGCTCATCCCTGATGGGAGAGACTCACAGCTTTCCTGGTCTCTTCCTCCTCCAGACCAGGACTGATGAAATTTTGGTCTGCCTCCCATCAGGAACCAGAAAAGGCGGGCTTGTGGTCTATACGTATTCCTGATAGGCTTACACATTCCATGAGTCACACCTTACTTCTGTCCATCAGAGAGGAACATGTAGGGGGGGGGGGTCACAAGCCCACAGAATTAACCTGTTACAGCCTGCAGCTAGCAGGAACTTACATAACAGGGGAAAGACAGGCAGAATAGACATACCCTGTTACACTTATTAGTAATTATTCAATTTTTTAAAAGTGGGGCGGGGCTAGGTGGTGAGTAGAGTTTTTAGTTGGGTGGGTAACGTGCGTGTGTGTGTGTGTGTGCATGCGTGCGTGCGTGCGTGTGTGTAATAATATATACATATTTATTTTTTTCCCCCACAGGTCACAATGCCCTAAATAAATATTTAAATAATTCTCCAAAAAGGATCAGTAATAGTCTGGTGATCGCTTTTGTTACAGTTGCTTCTGAAGTCCATTGCTCTGTTAAGGTGTTGTACTGTACGTCTCCCAGCAGCAAATGGGCTAAATTAGGTCCGCATTGTTCTGAATGGGAGTTGTCTTAATAACCTGTCATCTTTTGGTAACTCAGATTACAATATAGAAGGTGCTCCATTGTATCATAAAAGTCAAAGTGACTGCTTCCTGTAATATTAGAGGTTGCAGGAAACCCACTGAAAGGGATCTTTACCATGGCCACCACCACAATTCTCGTCTCAACATGCACATATAAAATGTGCAACTATCTTTACCTTATTGCTTGTTTTATGACGGTCGCCAAGAACTTTTAATCACTGGGCTGCGTCTCAAGATACAAAAAATTTGCATCTGGAACTAATATTGTGTAAGTTCAAATCTGTCTCCTTACATAAAGCACCCGTATGCATAATTGTCTCTTATCAAAACCATAACTCACTAGATTCTAATCTAATGCAATAACAATACAATCATCAGAAGCTGTGGAATCTATAAAACTGCGGTGCACAATCTGCCAGTGGTCCATAAAGACGTAAATGGTGGTCTGCAAAAAGGAATATCAATATATTCTTAAGGCAGTTCTTTCCAGAAGTACAGGGGCTTCTCTATCACTGGAGGAAGATCAATAGCAAAAGTTTATCTGCGACAAGCTGCTTTTCAAACGCACGTGGTATTTTCATGTTGAGGTGCAAGGCTCAGTAGATATTGCTGTCTTCAGAGCATTTTAACACCATTGAAATGTTGCACAGTGATAACATTTCCATAGGCCCCGTAAACTAGAATATAAGGAAACACAAGCTAGACTAGAAAATTACTATTGCTAAAAGTTGCAGCTTTATTGTCAGAGGGTAAACCAGACCACATAATTACTACATGGTCATGAATAAGCCGGTATGTTAACAGCCCAGAGGGTAGGAGCATCAAGACTGTCAATCATAACCTGAATAGTGATATATTGGCAGGTTCATTCTGCTTACACCTAAGGCTGCGCTTATAGTGCCGGCGACGGCGACACAACGTCACGACAAAACAAATGTATTATATATATATTATATATGTATTATATATGTATTATAGTAAGCGCGACACGTCGGGAGCGACGCTGGCGGCGCCAATTTCTGAAGCCGGTCAAATTTGATTTTTCAGAGGCTGTCTCCACATGTGACAGCCTCTGAACCAATCAAAGACCTGGTCGCCCGCGAGGTCGCCGGAAAGCGAATTACAACTTTCGCTCGCGGCGACGGGTGACGTCACCGTCGCCGGCACTATAAGCTCGGCCTAACACATGGTAATAGTGGCAGAACCAGGTAGTACAAGTTAGAGCAACCGTACAATCAACCGTACAAGTGTCCTGCGATGGCGAATCCTGTTGTTGTAGGATTTAACTCTAAGCTTCTGACAACAATGTGCGAAGCGTTATCTATCCACTACAGGGAGTTATAGGATTAACATCTATCAGCTCTTTATTTAACTCAGCATTATGGGAAAGACCGTGAGCTATACAGTATTTACAAAATGGTGGCTCATGGGATTTAGTGAATTCGGCCCTGAATCCTGAAGATGAAAGCAGAATGATGTTTAGCTGAAGCAGACAAGTATATACAGTAGGTGCCCTGGCATAAGGTGACCCAGGAAACCGTTGTTCTGTGGAAATAGAGAAAAGTCAAGAAGAAACACAACGTGCGACAAAAGGACTCCATCTTGTCAGAACGTTTGTTGATCCATTTACTGAAATGACAATTCAAGCAGCATTGAGTAACGTTATAAATGCTTGTAGTTCATAGTTCTAACAGTGTTGGTCTTTATGAAATGCAGATTCATTGTAGTTCCAATGTATTGTACACTTGAAAAAGAAACCTACAATGTTAAAAAGGACTGTACAGGCATACCCCGCATTAACGTACGCAATGGGACCGGAGCATGTATGTAACACAGGCATACCCCGCATTAACGTACGCAATGGGACCGGAGCATGTATGTAACACAGGCATACCCCGCATTAACGTACACAATGGGACCGGAGCATGTATGTAACACAGACATACCCCGCATTAACATACGCAATGGGACCGGAGCATGTATGTAACACAGGCATACCCCGCATTAGCGTACGCAATGGGACCGGAGCATGTATGTAACACAGGCATACCCCGCATTAACGTACGCAATGGGACCGGAGCATGTATGTAAAGCGAAAATATACTTAAAGTGAAGCACTGCCTTTTCCCCACTTATCGATGCATGTACTATACTGCAATCGTCATATACGTGCATACCTGATGTAAATAACACATGTGTAACAGGCTCTATAGTCTCCCTGCTTGCGTACAGCTTCGGTACAGGTAGGGAGCCGGTATTGATGTTCAGCACGTGCTGACAGGCGCATGTGTGAGCTGCCGTTTGCCTATTGGGCGATATGTCCTTACTCGCGAGTGTACGTAAAGTGAGTGTCCTTAAACCGGGGTATGCCTGTACACTGTATTTTAATCTATAAATAACTCAAATGTTGGTCCACTAAAAGGTATCACAACCTACAGTAAAACAAATCGCTATAAAATCCTTGAAAGTGGTGCAAAAGGCTACACATATTCTACCTTACACTTGTTCGCATGTATGGGTGTTTCGGTTATGTTTCTCAGGAAAACTAATTAGGTCCATTTAATTTTAAGGAACACCTCTCTGGTATGATTTGTCTCCTGCCACTCTTACTTGTGTACCATTAGCCTGTTGGTAAAGGTCAGATTATCATAATGCTAAAGTGCCTTTGGGATGTGCTTCTTATCCTAATTCCCAAGCACAATCTCTAGTTTTTCAAAAACCATACTGTGCGCACTATGTAAGTCAAAGCAGAATCTTTATTTTATGCTTTGATTTCAGGGATGTCATAGCTTTGCCCGCAAATCGGAGATGAACATGAAATGATTCAGTGTACTTAAATGATTTGCATAGGCGCCACAATTTCCTTTGATATCAACAGTGATATATAGATTCAATAGAAATAAACATAAAATGTTACCCAACCAGATACTTCTCAACCTTTCCAGGAAATGTACTAAGATTTCCCACAGATGCAGTCTTTGTTTGGGGTGGGAAGGGAGCGATCCAATCAGGAACACGTCATGCAAATAAAAAACATGAAAAAACAAAAATTGTGCAGTATATTAATACAGTGTGGACTAGATGCAAGTCTTGGCTCTTAAGGATTTCCTACTTACAACAATAGATAGAATATAACGCTTTTGTCTGACTCAGTCAGGAGGTATATGGATAGTTGGTATTCCTTTTAGGTGTATATTGGCCCCATTCGGTTCTCATGCAGAGAGACTGTTCCAGGAATGATAGTACTCAGATCCCAATGCGGTATATGCAATAGAAAACAGAACAGCCCAATGGTGCAGGTTGCAAAAGCGGTAGATTTATATATGAATAAAGGGATAAGAGATGTACTCACAATAAGTACAAACAGTTTGTACATATAAAGGTATCTTTAGCGATTTTTTGCTCGTGTTCGCGGCGGTGTTTTCTCCCGATCCTCCTCTGTTGCCAGCCGTGCCGCCGGCGGTGGCGTCTGACGTCACTTCCGTCTCGCGGGTGACCGCATCCGGTGGAAATGGATGGCGACGCGCTGGGAGAGAGTCTGCGGGAGAGTTCAAGCGTCCGGCGTCTTCTTCGTGAAGGCAGCTGCAGCAAATAAGTTGGCTCTACGCGTTTCGCTGTTGAACACAGCTTCGTCAGGAGCATTATGACGTCTCATGTGGGTGTCATATATTTATATGATATCGCTTAATTAACTTCACAGTGGCAATCAAATTAAGCCTATCAGCACATAATTAAACCCACAGGTTCGCCTCTACACAGGCACAATTAGCTCTGTGGTCCAAAAAGTGAGATCTAAACATACTTATAAACATAATTAAAATAAACATGGTATAATTTTTAATAACTTTCAAATACAAAAACTAAATAAAAAAGTTTAGAAACTCTAAATAAAAAATATATTAAGTCTCAAAAACTAATAAAATGTGTCATCATAGATATAATTAATAAAATAGCACTTATAACATCATGGTTTGGGAGAGAGAAAAGACAAAGAAAAAAGTGCATCAGTATTGTTGATAGCATAATCTATATAAAATTCATTTAGAAATTCATTAAAACCATAATATGTTCTACTAATGGCAGGGTTAGAAAGAGCAAAGTTTCTAGGGCATTAAAAACCATAGTATATGTCAACTATATGAATAAAAATGTCTTTAAAAAATGTGATTTTAGGATCATGATCTTAATATAATTTAAACCTATCAAATATAATATTTTATTTGAATTAGGAATCACAATTTACACATATTGAAAAATTGTTAATAAGCAGTAAAATGAAGTGATATTAAAAATGATATGATAATAAAAATATATATAATCACATGATAAAAGAGGCACCAAAAAAAGGGCATAAAAAGAGGCAGACATAAGAGGCACAGAGGCATTTAGAGTGTAAAAAAGGTATACTGCACAATTTTTGTTTTTTCATGTTTTTTATTTGCATGACGTGTTCCTGATTGGATCGCTCCCTTCCCACCCCAAACAAAGACTGCATATATAATGATTGACATATTGTAATGACACTTTGTTCTGGTGTATTATGTTTGGTAGGTCTGAAAATCATATGATAGGCAATGGAAATTGTCACAATGCGGAGGCTAATGCAGGGCATCCATTAGTCATATTTATTCTGAATGAGTCAGCTGTGGTACTGTACTTTTTATAAACCACCATGAGAGCCGGATGTAGTTGTACATGAGCTTTTAAAACCACTAAAGTCTCTTATTCATTTATACTTCAGCAACAGAGTAAAATGAAGTATGTATAGGTAATGTGGTTGGGCGAGTGTCTGGATTATACCTTTGCACAGGGCAGTCAAACAAGCGCCCGTGGGCCGCATGTGGCCCACAAGGCATTGCCATGTTGCCCGTGCCTGCTCAGCAGCCTGTCCACATCAGACAGGCAGACAGACAGACACTGGGCTGGTGAGCAGTGGAGTCTGTCCACCTGCCCGATCCCCCCCACAACCACTCGCCTCAATAGCGTATGTGTGCCAGACAGTTTACATAGAGCGTGCATGCACAGCAGTGTTTAATTAATGCAACAATTTCTTCTTGATTATCTTACAGGTGAAACTGTACAAAAGACAGCCAGGCTATGTTGGTGGAACAAGATTGTATTATTGTATTGTATTGTATTATTGGAAGAAAATTGTATTATTTTCCCAAGTCTTTGTAGTTATTTCTGTTATTGTATAAAGAGAAAGAAGATTCGGAGCACAAAATGTCCCCAAGGATATATGTGTAGCGCATGATCCCCCACCCGCTGGGAGATATGGCAGCTATGGTGTATGTGCTGCTTTACCTGCGGCTCACAGGAGGCCTGAGCCTCCGCTGCTGGGAGCCTGGGGTGTATCTGACTCAGTACTCGGTAGCGCCTCAACCTGTACGGGATCCTACTATGTGGGATAACTCGGTACAGGAACCCCATGCAATAAAACACACGCTGGTACGTATACCAGTTTTACTGCATGAACATCTATATACAGTCCCACACACCCGGTCAAGCACGACCGTGCCCTCCAGTAACCACCAACTCTGTTTCCCCACACTAGCGAGATAGTCCCACAAAGTTCTGAGGGGCCCTCGGGCACCCAACCACTCCGGTGTCCACGAGTAGCAACTCCCGCCCAAATGTGTGAGACAGCGCTGCCCCACTAATGTGTTTATAGTTGGTGCAGTTGTAGTACCTGCCGAGTGCTCCGACACCCAGTTACACCACCTAGAAGGATAAGAGCCACAGATTCAGCGATGGTGGTGGTCAGCGACGACGTCCGCCTCCACGTGGGGTGCACTCCTGCGAGGAGTGTATCACCTTTGCACATAGACTCTCAATATAGTAGTCTGTCCCAGACCACCAGATCACCTGTCCACAGCCGCGTCTTGACTGTGTCCCTGAACTGGGGTGCTAAGTGGGCAATGTCACTATCTAAGAGCAAGTCCCTAGCACAGCCACAATCTATGTGGGAGTCGAGGCCTAGGTGGGGCCTAAGGGGTCTCTGGCCTAGTGCAGGGGTCACAGACACAGTAGTCCCTGAGGAGCCCTATCTGGGTGATGGCCGCCCTGCAGCTCCTCTCTGTGCATGTGCAACCTCACTGCGCATGCGTGCGCAACTTCAACATGGCGCCCTGCAAGGGGAGCCACCGTTAGCCTCCAGCGACCGGGTCACCGGCGCAACGTCCCTGACACTGCCGACACCTGTCTTCTGCCTAGCAGAACCGCACCTGGAGGTAAGGGGCTACGGGGGAACAGGAGGACCTGAGCTATATATGGAATTAAAAACATCAAAAGACAATATACAGTAGTACAACAATGTTTTAAATCACTTCTAGTAATGCAGGACGGGTGTAAGGTATCTCACTCACGTATTGTGTAAGATAATCAGGCAGTAAGTTTGATGTAACCAACTTGACACTTTCAGTAAGTATCCAGTTTATAAGGGGAATTCCCAATACATACAACGAAAAAGCAAATATACTGCAATATAGCTTATTACAAAACAAAAGGTTTAAAAAGTAATACACTCAGACAGAGATGTAAAGCAAGCATTGAGACCACCCACAATACCTGAGTGAGATACCTTACACCCGTCCTACAGTACATTACTAGAAGTGATTTTAAACAGTATTGCATTATATTTTCTTTCGCTGCTTTTATTCCATATATCCTTGGGGACATTTTGCTCTCAGGAAACTGTTCCTCTCCGTACCTGTCAAGACTTGGAAAAGAGTCGTGTGTTTACGGAGCTGCGCTACTCCCAAGGGTTGTCATTTTTACTACTTTATCACTTTTCCCCACACGTTTTATTTCATTTCCCCTCCAAAGCGGTATTTGCGCTCGATTTCCTTTGTATTTCTGTTATTGTATCCAAAAATACTCAAATATATTAAAGCAATATCACCAAAACATTGACACAACATAAAGTTAAAATAACCTGAGGAAACCCTTACTGCCTGACATGCCCTCCTATAAAATACTTTATATTGGGGTGTTACATCTTGTTTACTATTGTATTCACCCCCTACAAGGGTTAATATCTACATCACATAACCTCCTACATGCCTGTATCATTAGGTGTGGTTTTGGTTTTGTGGGGATGTCTTGTTCACCTTAGTATAGTTTATACCGGCCGGTGTCTCTAGGGTTAAAGTGAAAAAATCATTTTTCACCAGAACCTATGTGATCGGTCTTTTTAAGTGCAGTGTACTAGACTTATTGTCAGCTCTGCACTTTTTCTGGTTAATAATTATAGGAAGGCATGTCAGGCAGTAAGGGTTTCCTCAGGTTATTTTAACTTTATGTTTTGGTGATATTGCTTGAATACATTTTAGCATTTTTGGATATGCTGGAGTGCTTATTTGGGGCTTCTGTTTGTTTCTTGTCCTAATACAGTATATCTTGAGCCCTATAGCACCGTTAGGGGGTATTTATTTTATATTTTCACTTTGTGTCCCCTGATTATAGCATCCATTAATTTAGCAGTCTGTTGCGTGTGTGCGTGTGCGTGTGTATATATATACATTCACTGTCCCGGATAACGTATAGCAAAAATGAATGTACAGTATTGGCTCATTGAGTATATGTTATACCTCTGTGCATACTGTATTGTTCTGCAATGCTTAATCATTCCTCTGCTAATGTGAGTAATGTACAGTAGGTGAGAAATACTGCGGTTATTTGTTTGCAACAACAATTCCTATGACTCTCTCTTAGTTACACAAATATTATTTTGTTGCCTGGGGATCTCTTAATGTTTGTCATTAAAATACATTGTGATACTGCATTCTTTTAATTTCATTTCCTCCGACTTTCTTTCTTTCCTGTGTTTTTAGAAGGGTAATGAAAAAAAATTATTTGCCAAGAAGGAACGTGATACTTTTGTAATATGTGGTAAGCCCCGTCAGACATAAAGGTATTGGACATTAAACCCGTTCTGGATGAGTGATATTGCAACATTCCAATTCCCTCAGAAGAAGATAATCTGGTTAGACCAGTGATTCTCATCCTTATCCTGAGGGAACCCCGGTCAGACCCTTCTTTGATGATGACCTTTCAAAGTTCCATTGTTACTGTATGTAAGAACATTCACATGTGCTTGCAAACGTCTTTGGTTATCCTTACATACTGTATAATCCTCTTCTATTGTGCAATATAAATGCATTCTGCTTGACTTGAACTAGTGTTTTGTTTGGAGGAGAGCAACATTTACACTGTAAAGCTTTTGGTTTGTCTTGTCCTTATGAGTTTAGCACACAGATCATTAGGATAGAGATCATACAGGTCCATATTTACAAAGCAATGCTATGCCACAAACATCTTTCAGTGACAAAAGCATCTTATGGACAATTCTCTTGGATAAGCACTTATTGTAGGTGTTTTCAGGTGTTGGACAATGTAAATAAGGGCCACAGTTTAAACTACTTAATATCTTGTTTCGTAGTCCCCTTTCACAGAAAACAAAAAGTGATTCAAAGTTAAGGTCTTACTGATCCACAGAAGCCTTCCAAAATGTACTTACTCGGCAGAAAATGTCTGGCTATGCTACAAACCTAGCAATATCACATGGACAGAGAGTTTAGATGATAGCATTGAATCATTTTGTTGAAACAATGAACCCAATGGGCTGAAAAACACAGATTAAAACAGAGTAGAGTAGAGATGGGTGAATTTTTTTGCCAAATTTGTATCTGGTTCTTTCGGTCCATGGATTTCAGCGGATCAATCTCAAAAAGGGAGATTATGTTTTGTGAATGTTTTAAATTAGTATTATTAATACACTGCGCAGATTCAGCAACCTGTGGCTGGATCTGTAGAATCTAATCTGCGGATTCGGCAATCCGCAGACGGATTCTTAAGAATCCACCAGCAGATTGGATACAAGCTGTGGAAAACATGAGGACAGCTGGTTCTCCTAAAGATCTCCTCATTCATAATAGTTCTGGAAGCAACTGAGTCCTGTGTATTCCCGCATGCCTAACCATAATACCTCTGCCAAATCATGCCTCAGCCACAGTGGTTTCCTGTATGACCTTCAAGCCATGCTCAGCTCAATGGATGTAGGAGTTACATATACCCAAACTCTGTAGGGGAAATTACCTAGACAAACATAATAAAATAATGTTATCATACCTCCCAGCCTGGCCTTCCTTATTATCTCTTCCCCTAAAACCAGCCTAGCCACCTCAGTTGCCGCCCCAGTCATGAATAAGTGGGATGTAAGCCCAGCCGGGTCAATGCCTAAATGCAGCAACGCATTTTTAAAAATCTTGGTAATCTCAAAAAGCATGAGGGGGGCCCATCCAAATGAATGAAAAAAGGACACTTCACATCTGTATAATAGCTACATAATCCCTCATCAGATAAACCAGGCAGATCTCCTAATAATAAAACCCACATGCCCTTCCTCACTGATTTGTATTGAATCTCCTAATTAAAAACCTCCCTGTAGCTGAATCTACCAAAACCTCATCCCACCATAAACGCCCCGATGCCGCCCTTGAACCAGAAATCACCTCCCTGATCTTAGCATTTCTATGAACTGTAATGCAAAGGAGGCTCTAAATAACATAACATCAACATTTTAAAAGCACACTGCTGCCAGTGTGCCAAAGAAACGTGCAGCAGGACCACCAATAACGGTTCTCTCCTGAACCTGGACGGTGTAAACCTCTTCCAATGCAAAAGCATCGACTTAACTATATAAAAAAAAAATCACATCCCGCAGACCGAGCAACTTATTAAAAAAATATATTCCTGTCAACCTCTTTTGCATTGAGCCTGGAGACATTCCTTATTCCACCAACCCCCAATCGGTATGCCACCATGCCCCCAAGCCATGTCTTTATCCCAAGAGGACCTTCAAACCCTGATGAGAACTCACTCCACATGCACCCGAATAAGATGCTCAGGTTGTTGGGGCTAAAGACTCCCTTATCAGGCCCATCACAGGCTACATAAGTTATCCGACCATATGTTGACCTTTGTGTCTGCCTCCAGGGCCTGTCTCTGAAATAACTCCATCATGGAATAAGACAGTATGTCAGCTATGATATTTTCTAGTTTGGGAACATGCTTGGCTCTAAAGTTTATGTTCCCTGATAAGCAATGGAGCACCAACCTCCTCAGCAATCAACCGTTGAAGAGCTGGCCATCAACCCATTCACTGGCTCCACTACTCCCATGTTAATCGACCTAAACAGAACCCTTTTATTGCATAACAGGCATCACATCCCAAAACTCCACTGCCACCATCACCAGAAAAAGCTCTAAAACATTAAGATTCTTGACTAAGCCCTCCCCTAACCAGACCTGCAGCTGCCTCTCTGCACCTCATCGCACCTGAAAAAAACATACCAAACCCTCAAGAACCAGATGCATCCATAATGGAAATCTGCGAAAAAAGAAAGGCAACGTCCTCACCAGCTTCATTACTCCATCAAATGATGTTTTGAAACCCAGCAGATATCCTCATCAATATTAACATTTACAGGAGCCAATTCTAGATATGACAAATGGTGGATAAGGTGATAGGCACCCAGCTCCTTCTTGTCAACCACCCCCAATGGTGACGCTCTCAAGTTCAAAAACACACAACACACACAATTCCCCCCACCACAACACACACAATTCTGCACAACACAAACACTTTTACATTGAGAGGGGGAGGCCTCTGGTGCCACGTCAGTCCTGCGGGCAGCTGAGGAAGTTGGGTCCAACTTCTGGGAGGGCCAAAATTCTGGTGCTGGCCAGCATGCAGGTGGGTGAGTTGGAGTGAAGGCCGGGCCACAGTTGGGGATAGCTGGGGCCCATCAGTCAATGGCCGGCCGGCCCCCACAGGCGCCGGGCCTGGAACAGTTTTTCCAGCTACCCCGCTGAAAATACAGACAAATTATGCATCCCAACAGAACATTCAGGGACAACTCAATGGAAAAAGAGACAATCTTGTATATATATACGAGATATACGACAACCCTATCTGCCCTAGACTCACCTCCAGCTTACTGTGAACAACCTCATCTACCTTTTTCCCAGGATCAGATTTTGTCAAAGAGATCCAGAAAGACTTGCTAAAACAACGTCTCATCATCCTTGCTGCTTCTATTATTTCACATACCTTTTCATTGGTGTATAATAAAAGGTATGTATACAGTATATGCAAAACGGATGGACAACATTTCCTCATGCATTTTATTGTATTTGGTACACTTTCCAGTTTCAGTTAATGCACAATACCTTAAACAGTCGGTGCGTCTTGACAAATTCTATGTGTCAGTATTAACAGTAAACAATTAAATATCTCAACGTTGTGAAACTGTGAACAGCCATGTTACTTCAACCAGGCAACATCCCTACACCGTATCCTGATATTTCAAAATACTTTCCCCCTAATAGGCTAACCAGAATGACATATGCTTCCAGTTAATTCCGAAAGGTCATTGGTACTCCTCCGAAAGCACTATGCTGCTGGTCTCTTCAGCTTTTGCGCCTACCACATCATCACCCGCATCCAGCATGTCCCACAATCCTTCCGTGACTAAGTTGGCCACTCCCTCCTGCATATGATGATTAAAATGGGCTGATGTACGCCTGCATCGGATGTGCGGCCTGTGGATCTCTTTGGCGGCATGCTGATCTTCGTGGCCACCAGGCAGAAAGTGTGAGTACCGTACTTTCTCCCTCCAAAGGTCTCCCCCTTCCTCTGATCACAACTCCTGCCTTATCCCCTACACTGCCTTACCCTTGGGGCTTCAACCCTCCCATCATGCCTTCTTTCTTAAAGGGTACAGGGAGCTTCTCCAATCTCCCTCTACATCTAGCAAGAAAGACAGAGATAGAGGGACACTTCTTTGTTAAGGTCCCAACACCCAAATTGATTATATACCTCCCTAAACACACAATTATACAACCTATGCACAAAAACTAATGTAACCCCTCAATGCCCGACTCAAAAGGAGTTGTTGCAGTGATGTACAGTAGTGTGGAAAGGTGCAAATGTTGGTGCATAGACTCTCATACCTTTTCCCAGTGTGCTGGTGTCTGGGCGGGCTGGTGATGTAAGCATGATGATGAAATAAAAGGTGCCAGTAACTGTGTTGGACAAAACAGTACAGGCTTTATTGACAGCTCCATATCATACAGACTTCTTACCTGGGGCTTAGGCAGCTCCCCAGGAAGGCACACTTGGTTTTGTCACCTATTAATACATTTCCATGGGTTATGGGAATGTGCACTCCTTTACTCTAAATGTTTGGATTTAATTCCAGACGCCTACCAGAACTATGTTCAGGGGTGCACCTTCTATCGAGGCTCCCATTACCTGTCATCCTGTGCAGATCCCTCTAGTCCCTACAATGGTGGTCTGGTGTGCATAGGTGTGGGGTTGGCGTTAGAGCAACCCCAACGCGGCGCTCCCCTGAGTCCATGTTCTAGGAATCCCAGGCACTGAGCTACCATGCACGTTCCTCCTGTAGCAAAGGGGTAGACATGATTAATACACACAGCAGTGGCCCTTCTTAGGTAAGGGGCACCATACTCAGATATAAAAGTTACACATATAAGACAAACACTTAACATAATGAGACTCCTCTCCTCTGGTGTCCTCCAGGAGCCTAGGGCCCAGAAGCCTTTGCAGCTCCTTATATACCTTTGATGAATGTCACAACCCCACCCCTGTTACTGGACAGATTAAGGGCGGGTTTAGTCTATGATGAGTCATAATGTCAGGTGATCCTTCCAGCATGTTCTGGAAGAAAGGAATGGCCAGGCACCTTCCTAAAACACTTACACTAGCAACATTCACATCCTGACTAAATTGCAACATTTGTCTAAGTACCTTACTAATATTAACTCCTTAACTCGTGGGATTTTAGTATAGCGTGATAATAGTAATCCCATTAGGGGGATTACACGAACATAACTGATACCTAGGGTATATGCTAATTAACGTCATTTGAAAAAACTTTGCATATTCAAATTAGCATGTAGTAACACCACCTTGAGGTATGACCTACCTAACGCATTGTTACATCCCTTTGTTAACTATAATGGAGCTCTCTTATGAGGAAGACTTTGTTCATATCATTAGCACTAGCGTCCGTTATAGTTAACGCAATGCCCTTTCTGGACAAAAACAGCACCTAACACTGTGTTACTGAGGTTTGAAAATGCACGTTAGCACCTAATGAGGTGTTAACTTTAGTTAACCCCTTGTTATGTAAATAATGGAGCTCTGTCGATCTAGCGTCCGTTATAGTTAACGCAATGCCCTTTCTGGACAAAAACAGCACCTAACACTGTGTTACTGAGGTTTGAAGATGCACGTTAGCACCTAATGAGGTGTTAACTTTAGTTATTATGTTATGTAAATAATGGAGCTCTGTCGATCTAGGCCCTAGTAGTTTTGTATCTCATGGAAATAATCGTATAGGATAATAAATTCTATAGCTTGCGCATCATTGCGCGAGTTTTATCGCGTTGCTGCGTAATTTGCAATACAAGTCAAGGAAGTTAAGAGTGACCCAATCATATGCTTTGAGCGCCAAAACGCACAGTTTAGTACTTGGCCAAATAGTAACGGGGCAATAATATTGGCTGCATCTCTAGCTCTGTTTCCATCACTTCATATATTTGTTTGCATATTAAAGTATATGTGGATGCACAGTATAAGTTAGATATGTGTTACTGGTATAAAAAGTATAGAACATCATACTTGTCATTGTGCAATCACTATAATGACTGCCCCATAAATGACCAGTCTTGTCTGTAATTGATTTTTTTATTTAACATATTTTAATAAAGGAGGCAGTCATGTTATAAAGTAGACTTCTTCAGACTTCCTCGTGTAAATTTATTGGATTGTTGCCTGTAACCCTCCATGAAAACCAATAAAATTGTTTGTTAAAAAAAAAAAAAAAAAAGTAGACTTCTTTATCTTATTTTAAGTTTCCTGGAAGTGTACTATTGAAGTTACCTTATTTTTCTTTAACCACCCCCAGTCATATACACACTTCATCCAGCATGCAATGCATAGGCTATTGTTCAATAACAATGCATTGTTCAATAACCTTTCCTCTTCCAAATTTGATGGAAGTCTAGCAGTGCAATATCCATGTTTTGTAACGTGCTTTTGTTAAAAGGTAAATATTAAAATTGTACTTTTATAGTTGTCAAGAAAGGCCACCCTGGGTAGTCTGGTTTATCAAGCTATGCAAAATGTTCTTTAACATCAGGTTTGGACTCTATATTTTGAAAAGTGTAAGCATAACAAACTAAACAATCACTATTAAGAGCACTGTAATTATTGTTAAAGTTCCCAGATGCTATCAAATAAAACATGTGTGTCCTCCCTTACTGTGCTGGCACCGACACATATTATAGTTTTACACTTCAAATGAACATTTCTCGAAGTTAGAAACAAATTGTTGGCTTCTTCTCTATTTGTGATGGGTTAGCCCATCATGGGTATCCGAAGAACGCTACATCACAGTGCGGCTTCCTTGTTTATCCTATACATCAAAGCAGTACAGCCGTTACTGCACTCAGATCATTCATATCAAAGCTTCAGTTCACCCAGCTAAACTCTTACATTTACAGCGCAAAGCAAAGAAACAGCAGGGAAGTAAAAAGTCTCAGCATTCTTGAGTAAAGTTACAAGATTATACTTGAAGGTTGCTCTTTACTCATTCCAAAAACATGTTATCATTTCTATAAAAAAAAGAAAAAAAAAGGGAAAAGGTTAGAAAGATAGGAAGAAAGTCCATTGCTCCAAGCTGGTTTTATATACCAAATCATCCAAAGACATACAGTATGGGGGAGTTACATTAGGTGCTGGTAACCCAACTCTAGCTGCATTTCAAAGAGTTTAACTAATCCTGAATATGATAGTGCAGAGTGGTATTGAGTACCTCCTACTTTTTATTCATAAATCTCAATTGTCACTTCATTTTTGTTTATACATAGAATGAACTCATTCTTTCTGTTTGTAAACCAAAAATGGTGCTAGATTTAAAAAAAAAATATAGTGCCTAAATGGGTCTCCTTTGATTAACAATATAGCCGCAAAAAACAAACAAATTAAAGTTTGTAGATTTTTTTAAACTTTGAAATTCAAATTATAATACAGTTCTTTTGAAAATTAGACCTATTGAATGCAAAATCGGAATTTGTTACAAAATGTTAATATGATACAATAATCAATTAAAAACAAAAAACAAATAGTGTTGAGTCCATACATGTCACGGTAAACAATTGTTTGCTTCCTACAATGAAGAAGAAAGCATAAACATGGCATTTTTGAGGACAACATTAAAGTACTAAACCACATTGTGTCACGTAATGCATTAAATATGAATAAACTCTGAAAACTAAAGGCGCTTGATGCTGGGCTTAGGGGAAAGAATGAGAGAGTTCCCCTCCCTCTTATCTCATAAGCTTCTCCCTATTGTAGCTCTGCTGGCTTCATTATTTAATTATATCATGCTGTTGCCGCAACACTTCTGCATCATTGCCTAAAATACAGATTTAAAAGGATTGTGTTGTGTATCATTCATGCTCAGTATGAAAACTTTTTTTTCATAGTAGAGCTGATTTATTAAAAAAAAAACAAAAACAAAAAAAACACATTGGATATTTCTTGGTCTGTAGCTTTAAAACGGCAATACAAGAACGCAAGTTTTTATTTTATTTTTTATTTTTTAAATGCCAAGTTTTTATTGAAAATTTTCAAGGGAGGGGAACGATGGACTAAATCAAAAGGGGGGTGGGTACAGAAAATAAAACAGGTGGGGGGGGGTTAAATATCCAGGTACATTCTTACAGAGCAAAACACCCCATCACTACTTTTTTTAATGGCACTTCCACTGTGTATATACTGTAGTTATGTTTCCATACTTTGAAAAAAGTATGTGAGTTATTATTATATGTCTCTAATTGTTAGCTAGTTTTCTGTATTGTTTATATCTTATTTATGATTCATTAAAAGTTAGGTTTTATTACTGTCAAACTGGAGAGACACAGATGTAGCGACTTACTGTTTTTGGTGCCACGGACCAACTTACTGAAATTTGCAGCACTAAAAAACAGTAATGTTTCCAGCCCGGGAGGAATATTGCAGGACCCTCGCAGTGTTAATTCTATGGGGCCAGTCAGTCTGATAGAGCAGCACAGAGGGTTAGAAGCAGTCTCTCTCAATTTTTCCTCATTTAAATGTCCTGTTCAACCAACTTGATTATGTACAGTAGATGACTGAATATGGTCTTATAGTATTCCCCTCGTGATGTAGATACACATATTCTACATCAGGGGTATGCAAACTTCTTGAGCTGCACCCCCCTGCCCGGGAGCTGCAGCGTTTGGCCCCCACCCCAGTCCTCTCCGAATGACTCGGCGTTGCCCGCAGAGAGCAGGTAAGTGAGTTACAGAGGCCTCACGCCTTCCACGGCATTTAATTTAAATGCTGTGGGGAAGAGAGCAGGGCCTCTGTAACTGCCTGGGGCCCCCCTTCCGGGATGAAGGCCTTCCATACTCAGCGACACCAACACATACATCCAATAAAGGGCCGATGCCCAACTATACAAAATAAATCCAAAAAACAATCCCTGTTTGATGGCCAATAAGAAAAATAGAAAATGAATGCAAAATAATCCCTGGCCGAAGTCAAAAAAATAAACAAACACTGTAAAAAAGGTCAATTAGATGGATCCTCAATTTAACCCGAAGCAATAGATCCTCCGTTGCTTGCAGAGCATTCTCGGTGACTAGTTCTTCCTTCTTTTCTTTTCGCAGATGTTTACTTGTCCTCTTCTTCCTATTGATTGAAACGTCACAGGCCTTATATAAGGCCTGTGACATCACGTTAGACAGTCACGTGTTACATCCACCAATCCTATTGGTGGATGTACCATGTGAACATCCATCAATTTGACTGAGAATGATCTCTCAACCAAACTTGATGGAATCATATGGTACATCAAGCAAGCTGCTTCTTTGATGTACCATGTGATTCGTTACTGTTTTGGGTGCTGTACAGTCAAATTAAAGGGAAAGAATCACACAGCACATGATTGGTTGGTGTGAACCATGTGATTCCTTCACTTTAAAAATTAAATAGCTTAGTTTTTATAACTATATATTTTTATTTATTTGAATGTAATGTATATTTGTTATTCTTTTGAAATGGGCAAAAGTGCTATTAGTCAGATATGGCTTATAGGCTATGGCTATTGCCCATTACTGTGGGGGTAGAGGAAGGTGGGTGAAGGGGTACTTGCCCTGGGGAGGGTGGTTAGGACTCCGGAGGGGTGGGGGTGGCGGGAGGTGTTAACCCCTTCATTACGTTAACGGTTATCCACTAAGGTAAAGAAGGGGGGTAAGTAATTTATTTTAATATTGTACAGTGAATATACGGTGTTATGGTTTACATTTATTTCTACATACTGTATATGCTTAATGTGGTGCTGTTTTTTTTAATATATGTTTTTATCAATTCCCAAAGTCACTATTAGCCACATTTGGCTAATCGGGATTCTGGGCATTAGTCTAGAGGGGGAGTGGGTTTGTTGGGGGGGTTGAGGTGCGTGAAGTAGATACTTGCCCCTGGGAGGGCGGTTAGGTGGTGGTGGAAGGGGTTACCCCCTTCATTACCATAGCGGTTATCCACTAAGGCAGAGGAGCGCAAACTTTTGTTGCTGCACCCCCTGCCTTGCCTCCCCCAGTACTCACGCCCCCCCCCTTATCTTGGTGCAGCGTTAAATGATGCTGGAGGGTCCTGTGATTTCACAATGTATGTATGTCTTTATTTGTATAGCGCCATAAAATGTACATAGCGCTTCACAGTAGTAATACATGTCATATAAATAACAAATATAAATAACACATCATGGGAATAAGTGCTTCAGACATACTGTAAAAGTAACATTAAGGAAGGAGTCCCTGCTCCGAGGAGCTTACAATCTAATTGGTAGGTAGGGAGAACGTACAGAGACAGTAGGAGGGAATACTAGTAAGTGCGTCTGCAGGAGGCCAAGCTTTGTGTCATGTGTCCATGATTATCCAGTGCTACTCATATGCTTCTTTAAGCAGATGTGTCTTAAGGTGGGTCTTAAAGGTGGATAGCGAGGGGGCTAGTCGGGTATTGAGGGGAAGAGCATTCCAGAGGTGTGGGGCAGAAAGTGAGAAAGGTTTAAGGCGGGAGAGAGCTTTAGATACAAAGGGGGTAGAAAGAAGACATCCTTGAGAAGAACGCAAGAGTCGTGATGGTGCATAGCGAGAAATTAGGGCTGAGATGTAATGAGGGGCAGAAGAATGTAAAGCTTTAAAAGTGAGCAGTAGAATTGAGTGTGAGATACGCGATTTAATCGGAAGCCAGGACAGGGATTTCAGCAGGGGAGACGCTGAGACAGATTTAGGAAAGAGTAGAGTGATTCTGGCAGCAGTGTTTAGGATAGATTGTAGGGGAGACAGGTGAGAGGTAGGAAGGCCGGACAGCAGGAGGTT
This sequence comes from Ascaphus truei, assembly GCA_036426205.1. Classification (NCBI taxonomy): domain Eukaryota; kingdom Metazoa; phylum Chordata; class Amphibia; order Anura; family Ascaphidae; genus Ascaphus; species Ascaphus truei. Next base: position 92,765,585 of record CM071571.1, on the reverse strand, counting down.
GCAGTAATCGAGACGTGAGAGAATGAGGGCCTGAGTCAGAGTTTTAGCAGTTGAGTAACAGAGGAAAGGGCGTATCTTTGTGATATTGCGGAGGAAAAAGCGACAAGTTTTAGAAACGTTTTGAATATGAGAGGAGAATGAGAGAGAGGAATCAAGTGTGACCCCTAGGCAGCGTGCTTGGGCTACTGGGTGAATGATCGTATTTCCAATAGCAATGTGGAAGGATGTAGTAGGGCCAGGTTTGGGAGGTAGTATAAGGAGCTCTGTTTTTGCCATGTTAAGTTTCAGTCGGCGGATGGCCATCCAGGATGATATTCCAGAGAGGCATTCAGAAACTTTGGTCTGTATAGCAGGTGTAAGGTCAGGGGTTGAAAGGTAAATTTGTGTGTCGTCAGCATAGAGGTGATATTTAAACCCAAAAGATGTGATTAGGTCACCTAGAGAGAGTGTGTAGAGAGAAAAGAGAAGGGGTCCCAGGACAGAGCCCTGGGGTACCCCCACAGAGAGATCAATAGAGGAGGAGGAGGTGTTAGCAAAAGAGACACTGAAGGTACGATGGGAGAGGTAAGAGGAGATCCAGGATAAAGCTTTGTTCCGAATACCAAGAGTATGGAGAATGTGAAGGAGAAGAGGGTGGTCCACGGTGTCGAATGCTGCAGAGAGGTCGAGTAATATGAGCAGAGTGTAATGACCTCTGTCTTTAGCAGCGTGGAGGTCGTCAGTTATTTTAGTGAGGGCTGTTTCAGTAGAGTGAGCAGTGCGGAAGCCAGATTGTAGAGGGTCTAGTACAGAATAGGTGTTGAGAAAGTGTAGCAATCGAGAGAATACAAGACGTTCAAGGAGTTTGGAGGCAAAAGGCAGGAGGGAGACAGGTCGATAGTTAGAAGGACAGGTAGGGTCAAGCTTGCTGTTTTTGAGTAATGGTATAACGGTTGCATGCTTGAAGGATGAAGGAAAGGTACCAGAGTAGAGGGAAGAGTTAAAGATCTGTGTGAGCATAGGGATTATAGAAGGAGCAAGAGGTTTTAGGAGATGGGAGGGAATGGGGTCAAGTGGGCAAGTGGTAGAGGGCGAAGAGGAGATCAGCAGTGATACATCCTCCTCCGAGATAGCAGAAAAAGAGTCAAGAAAGACAGGAGGAGAGTTGGGAAGCATTGTGGGATGGGAGGAGGCAACAGATGGGATGTTCTGCCGTATGGACTCCACCTTTTTCTTAAAAAAGTCAGCAAAGTCCTGAGGTGAGATGGATGAAGAAGAGGAGGCAGCTGAGGGTGGTCTGAGTAGAGAGTCAAAGACAGAAAAGAGACGGCGTGGGTTAGACTTGTGTGTGTTGATTAGTGATGAAAAGTAGGTTTGTTTAGCCTGAAAGAGGGCAGAGTTGAAACAGGATAGCATAAATTTGTAGTGAATGAAGTCTGCGAGCGTATGAGATTTCCTCCAGAGGCGTTCAGAGGAACGAGTGGAGGAACGCAGCATGCGTGTGTGGGAGTTTAGCCAGGGTCTGGGGTTAGAAGGGCGAGGACGGCAGAGAGAAAGTGGGGCATGAAGATCAAGAGAGGAAGATAAGGCAGAGTTGTAGTTGCTGACCAGGTTGTCAGGGTCTGAAGCGGAACTGAGAGAGGAGAGGGAGGAGCGTAAAGTGGAATCAAGAGCTGGTAGGTTAATAGAGTGCAGGTTTCTGCAAAAACGAGGGCGAGATGGAGATGGAGATGGAGAGAAGCGAGAGAGAGAAAATGAGATGAGGTGATGGTCAGAGAGAGGAAAAGGGGAAATGGAGAAGTCGGAGAGAGAGAAGTTTTTAGTGAAAACCAGGTCTAAGTAGTGGCCATCCTTGTGGGTGCTGGCTGCAGTCCACTGTTGAAGGCCAAAAGAAGAGGTTAGAGAAAGAAAGCGGGAAGCCCAAGGGAGAGAGGGGTCATCAATGTGGCAATTGAAGTCCCCAAGGAGAAGAACAGGGGAGTCTGAGGAGAGAAAGAAAGAGAGCCAGGATTCAAAGTGAGAGAGAAAGGCAGAAGGGGGATGAGTAGAGGAAGGTGGGCGATAGATGACCGCCACATGGACCGGGAGAGGAGAGAAGATCTGGACTGTGTGAGCCTCGAAGGAGGGAAAAGCAAGAGAGGGGGGAATAGAAACTGTTCTGTAACGGCAGAGAGAGGAGAGCAGGAGCCCCACGCCTCCACCCCTGCCATCAGGGCGTGGAGTGTGGGAGAAGGAAAGGCCACCGTAGGAGAGGGCAGCTTCCAGAGCAGAGTCAGACTGAGTGAGCCAGGTCTCAGTTATAGCAAAGAGAAGCAGGGAGTGAGAGAGAAAGAAGTCATGCACAGAGAGGAACTTGTTAGAGAGGGAGCGAGCATTCCAAAGTGCACAGGAGAAAGGGAGAGAGGAGGGAGGGTGGCAGGGGATGGGTATGAGGTTAGAGGGGTTGACACCAGAAGGAGTAGAAGTTGCATGTGGAAGGCGAGGACGAGAGCAAGTAGAAATAAGGCAGGGACCAGGATTGGGAGAGATATCCCCAGAAGCAAGGAGGAGAAGCATGGACAGAAAGAGAATGTGTGAGGATGATTTGTAGGGGTGTGTTTTAGTGCAGGCGGCATAACTGTGTGGTGACAGAGGGCGCAGGTAAGAGAGGAGTTCATGTGAACTGAGAAGTGGGGAAGAAAGGAGAGATGGAGATATATGAATAGAGTTAGAGACATGAGGCTGGTGGAAGGAAGTGCATAATTTGAAAATAAGTGAGGTTACAGTAAATATAAAAAGTAAAGGTGGCATCACAGCAATAGTAATGTGTTGAGATGTGCAGTGTGGGATGATAACCTCCTTTCCAGCGTAGTTCAAATGCAGGAATCAGAAGCAGTAGATTGTGTCCACTTTTTCCACTTCTTTTTGAACTTCCTTTTTTAAACTTCCACTACTTTAAAGATTTTTACTTAAAAGCATTTCTGCTTAAGAGCAAAGGCTGCAAGCAGCAATGGCTGTTGTAAGTTTACTTATATACATTTAGAAAGTCACCTGGTTGGTACAACTAACTTAATTAGCACATGTGAGCGTAGTTAAACCAAATTGTTTTTCAAAGGTGGGTGTTGTCTTGCACAAGTGTGAAAGATGAATTACATTAAGGAAATAGGGGGATGATTTCTACACCGACAATTTGATCTGACATGATCTGTGGCATAATTTGATGCCCCGTTGCCATGGAGATGAGTCCTGAAGCCAGCAGAATCAAGGTGAGTTGCAGAGGCCTCACGCGATCCCCGGGCATTTAATTTAAATGCCTTGGGGAAGAGTGAGGGGCCTTTGCCACCACCCGCACCCCCCAAGAAAAATCTCACCCCTGCACAATGGTAATGAAGGGGGATAAGTAATTAATTTTAATATTGTACTGTACACATACTGTATTATTTTTTGTATAAGTCAGATCTGTTCTGCCCCTTGATGATATAGATGCCCGAAAATGGGTATCTACGTCATGAGGCGGAAATCTATAGCACGATATGTACGTCATTAAGGGGGTTGGACATGACATTTAAATGGGAAGACACGGAGAGAGGCTGCTTCTGTCCCTTTGCGTAGCTCTTACAGATTGGTGGCTGGCCCTGGAGCATTAACGCTGCAGGGGACCCATTCAGAAGCAAGGACTCCCGCAAAGTTGATCCTCCCAGGCCGCATATTGTTTTCGGGCTGTGATTGTGTGCAGCTGCAGTGCAGTCCGCAGGGCCGCAGACAGCTTTTTCCGGGGCCCAAGACTAATGTTGCCACCGGGGTCCTCCACCCACGTGTCGGCAGCCTTGCGAGAACCCTCCGTCTTCTTACACCCCCCTTCTCACACACCTCCTCCCTCCCACTCCCATCTTACACTCCCCCATCACCCTTTCCTTCCACCTTCTCTCTCACACCCCCATGTATTTTTCTCCCCTCCCCACACTCAACCTCCCTCCCAGATATACATGCACATGCAGTGACACACACACAGTGACACAGTGACACACACACACACACACACAGTGACACACACACAGTGACACAAACTATTAGCCCCCCTCCCCAAACACACACATAAAATTAAGCCCTCTCCCCCCCTTGGGATTGGTAAGGTTATTGGGAAGGTGGTATAAGGGGGGTTTGGGGCATGTGGGCTTACCTGGAGCCGTTGAATGGGCCTGCTGAAGCAGCATGGTCAGTAAAAGGCAGGGACCAGCAGGCCCGCGGAGAGAAGGGAGGGGAGGGACAGATGCTGAGGGAAGGGCAGGGACCTGCTGGAGGGAAGGGAGGTGGGCGCAGCCAGAAAAGGGGAGGGCCCGGCTTGCCTACACAGAGTGGAAACTGTAGTGTTGCCGACAGGGAGGCCAGGCCCCTTGACTTGGCGGGCCCGGGACATCAATACCGGCTGCACCCTCTGACGGTGGCCCTGGCAGTCCGGCTGCCGGATGTGATTTCGGCAACCAGAACAGTAAGTCTTACTACATCTAACAGATCTCTTCTCTTTCTCACTTGAATGTACATGTAGTTGATATACTGTCTTCCTCTATTTCCTCATAAGTGGGTGAGTTACCCAGTTTTTGAACAGTGATTATTGCTGATTCAAAATACCTTTGGGATATTCCCTTCAGCTTTCACTTTGAAAGAAACAGCTATATCTCATAAAAATATGGATCCTGTTATAGTATTTTAGGAGGGTAATAAGGGATATAGGTCAAAATACCCCTGCTTAATATTTCTGTTGAACAATGGACCAGCACCAACTCTGGATGAGATAATTAATTCAGATTTTGTTAGGGGTTAACCTACTTTGAGAAAATATATTTTGTACTGTTAAACACAAGGCAAAAAGTTTTTTTCCCTTAATTGAACATAATGACTTCTTATGTATTGTACATTTCTAAACAGAAGGATTTTGCTGGATGAGCCAACAAAAACTAACGTGGATAACTGAACAAAAAATGCTGCAAGGCTGAAGCTAGATAAAGGTTTAACCCTCATGTTGAAATGAATCCCCTAAATACATTGAAGTACACAGGTTTGAACCAGCAATCCACGCTGCTTACTCATTCACCCTGACGGATCTCGCAGCACCTTACCATACCAGTCATTCTTACAGAAGACCCTCCAGGGATCAGTTAGTTTTAAGCTTTTGTAAGTGCGTATGAATAAAATCACTACCATTCGCTTTGCTACCGAGTCAATGATCCCCTCCAGCTATTAAGAGTTTACATTTATTTCCTGAGCCCGGGGTCTCTAGGAAAAATGACTGACATGGGTATGCAAGAAATTGCCTTGTTTGTAATAGACTAAATAAGGTACCGGACATCAGTGTAATGCTACTTTAAGCTGGAAACGATTTAATGTATGTGCATTCTTTACTCCTACAATTTCCCTGATGAATGCCAATGTTTTACCTCTGGATTTACTGTCAAAGTGCAGTGCAAGAGCTATTTAGAATTGCTCCTTTCCTTGTTTTTCTAAATCATTCTAAGTGTATACTAGTCTGTATATATTATAATATTGGAGACAAGTAGAATTACAGCTATTGAAGAGATTTCAGTTTAATTTGCATTCTGTGGCTCACAGCGAATGAAGGGCTCATTTATAAAGCTATGATAACTTTACCATGTTAAGCCCATTGAAGTGAAAGAGTTCACATAAATACATGTCTAGTATGTTCTTATTTTCTGATTATCATTGTTTTATAATACGGTAACGTACCATTAACTCTTATGTAGCCCTTTTTCTGACGCCTCCCAAAGGGACTACTGGTCACTGTACACAACCTGCGGCTCCAGGAGATCTGAGCCTCCGCTAGCTGGGAGCCTTGGGTAACTATTCTAGCGCAGCGCCTCCACTTACTGAGAATCCCCGTTATGCAAGATTCCCCTGGGCAAGAAACATACCACCACAGTGCGTGCAACCAAGTTTTACTATGCAATCATACCTTATACTCTATATTTATTTATGAAATATTTTACCAGGAAGTAATACATTGAGAGTTACCTCTCGTTTTCAGGTATGTCCTGGGCACAGAGAAAAACAAATAGTACATGGTTACAAGTACAGTTACATAAATGAACAGGGTATACATTATATACAAGACATTGCATGCACAGTTAAGGAAAATGTATATTATGAGCGTATGAAACAGTTACAGACCAGGTTAAAATGTGAGACAGCCTTAGATTTGAAAGAACTTAAACTGGTGGTGGATGTGAGAGTCTATGGTAGGTTGTTCCAGTTTTGGGGTGCACGGAAGGAGAAGGAGGAACGTCCGGATACTTTGTTGAGCCTTGGGACCATGAATAGTCTTTTGGAGTCTGATCTCAGGTGATAAGTGCTGCAGGTGGTAGGGGTGAGGAGCTTGTTCTGGTAGCTGGGTAGCTTGCCCATGAACAATTTAAAGGCAAGACAGGAAAGGTGAACTTTGTGCCTAGACTCTAGTGTTGACCAATCTAGTTCTTTGAGCATTTCGCAGTGATGTGTGTTGTAGTTGCATTGGAGAACAAAACGACAAATTGAATTGTAGAGGGTGTCAAGTTTGCTAAGGTGGGTTTGAGGCGCCGAGCCATATACTATGTCTCCATAGTCAATAATTGGCATTAGCATCTGCTGTGCGATACGCTTTCTGACCAGGAGACTTAGGGAGGATTTCACACATATATATGACATCACACATAACATATTCTTATACTATAATGCTAGTCTTGGCAGCAATACCTAACACCGTTATAACTGCTACGGTCCTTGTACTATAGTGGCTTGGCCACACCTGTAGGGAATATTGTCCTGTACAATAGTGGCTCAGCCACGCTCTTATAGAGTATTGTCCTTGTATTGTATTATGTGGTATAGGCTCAGTCCTCTAGGCACTCGCTAGTGTCCCTAAAGAGTTTAGCCTAAGGCGGGATCAGCGCCTGTTGACCGGTGTTGGTGCACTTGTTGTTACAATATACCTTCCGGTCATGGCGGTGACCGGTACCTCTTCACAAAGGATCCGATGCCTCCGACACTTGACCTCCAGATGTCGCGGTGTCCAGCCGTCTGGTCCCAGATGACTGCAACCGGCCGCAACTCTGTACTTTGTCCCTAACTAATGTATAGTAGGGTGACAATCACTTCCACTACAGGGCGTCCCTGCAGTACAGCAGCCTACTGTGACTCAGGGGATGCTCCTATGGGCCTGAGGGGATAGCTGGCCTATGCAGGCGGGTCACTGACCCCCGGCACTCACACTACCTCCTTCAGCTCTGTCCAGATCTCCTCTGACTAGGGTGGTCTCTCCCCCACGCTTCCCTTTCCTGCTCCCGTCATCCTAGCCTTCTGATTGGTTGTTTACATCAGGTGACTGCCCAGGAGCTCATGGGAGTTGTAGTTTCTCCATGGAGCCTCTTTGCCTTAATCTGCACAGACACACAGCTATTACATCAGCCACTGCCTGTCTCACTCTGCTCTGACACACTGCAACACTGTTGCAGACACTACACAGGCCTCTCACTGAACAGAGTCAAACACCAACTGAACACACATCCTTACATTCTCCCCCTTGCAGAATCCAACGTCCCCGCTTGCGCTACACCTACATAACTATACACAGAATGTTATGTAACCAAAAATAACGCAACACAGTACATCTTACTTATTACTCTATATTAAATTGCACAGTTCAGTGAACATTACCACTACCGACTGTACTCTGCGGCGAGCCCACTGCTGAGCCTCATAATGGGGTACCCCAAATTGATCATAAGCCATTCTCATTGGAGGTTGACCAGCTCTTTGGCTTCTGCGAATTTGTTCTTCAGCTACCTCCTCTGGAGAGTAGCAATTCCATTTGGCATTTCCAACTCTGCCCTTGAGGGGCTTGATAAGTCTACAAAGTCTCTTTGTGGTACAAAGCACGGGCTCTATGGATCTAGCGGCTGGCTCATTGGAGTCAGCGTCTCTGTCGTTGGACCAAGGGGCTCTTTACCCGTAGCTCCTTCGGGAGATGCCCCCGCGGCCGGAAGGCCCCTTTGAGAGGTTCCCTCCATAGGATTCTCAGAGGTGGCATTTATTACAGTCTCTGGGCCAACCTCTGTATTTTCATCATCTCCATCTATTGAAACAGTGGGCACTTCCAATTCGTTGTCCCCTACTTGAGGTATGGGGAGCAGATGATTCCTATGCCATACCTTTACCCGGCCTTCTGAATCCTTGATGCGGTACACCGGGAGGCCAGGCATCTGTGATTCTACCTCATACACCCCATTTCTCCACCCATCAGCCAATTTGTGCTTCCCAGGAATGCCTAAATTACAATGAAAACAGCATCCCCCGGCCGAATCTCTTTATGCCTCACCTTGTGGTCATAGCGTCTTTTGTTGCTTGCATTTAATTGTGCCGCCGTCTTTTCCGCCAATTTATAGGCCTGCTGTAGACTGTCTTGTAGTCTTTGTACATATCGGAAATGCAACCTGTTGGATACCCCATCGGTAGATATCCGCAGTCACACATCCACGGGCAGCCTAGCTTCCCTTCCAAACATCAAGAAGTATGGAGTATACCCGGTAGACTCGTGGCGAGTACAGTTATATGCATGCACCAGTGTCTCCACATGCTTGCTCCACTCCGTCTTCTGAGAGCCTGTTAGTGTTCCCAGCATGTCAAGTAGCGTGAGGTTGAACCGTTCAGGCATAGCATCTCCTTCTGGGTGGTACGGGGTCTTTCGTGACTTAGCTATATTTAGCAACTTCAGCAGTTCTCTAATGAGAGTGCTCTCGAAATCTCGGCCTTGATCCGAATGTAGCCGGTTCGGTAATCCATAATGAATGAAATATTTTTCCCATAATACTCTAGCCACAGTCATCGCTCGTTGATCTTTGGTGGGGAATGCTTGGGCGTATCTTGTGTAGTGGTCCGTAATCACTAGTGCATTACCGATGCCCCGGGAGTCTGGCTCGATGCATAAGAAGTCCATGCACACCAAATCCATGGGGCCAGAGCTTTTCAAATGTGCCATGGGGGCAGCCCGAGTGGGGAGAGTCTTCCTTTGTATGCAGCGGGTACACTGTCGGCAATGCAATTCCACGGATTCTCTCATCTTCGGCCAGTAGAATCGGTCCAGAAGTAATCCGAATGTTTTGTCGACACCCAGATGGCCATGATCATCGTGTAGGGCCCTGAGGACCATATTCCGCAGAATCTTGGGCAGGAATAGCTGTCGCCGGTCGGGATGATTATGGTAGGGTATGACCCGATACAGGAGGCAATTGTCCAGTTCGAATTTTCCGAACTCGTTCAACAAGAGTTTCACCAATTCTCTGGGGGCTTGCTTAAGAATAGAGGGGTTAACTTGCTGCATGGCTTGGCGAGCTAATTCTACCACTGGGTCTTGAATTTGATGCTGCACTAGCTCATTCCAGGAGATAATTTTGTCTTCTGTAAGGTTCATTCCCTCCAAGCCTCGGTAGGCCCGAGGGACAGCACGGGATTGACACCCTAATGAGTCGGCTACTCTTAGCTCCGAGAATGCGACCTGATCGTCAACTACTGCGGCTATGGAGCATAGAGCACGTATACCAGGCCCCGGAATTTCTTCCCACACCTCCTCATCCAGGACAGGCTGGAGCCCCGGTCTTCGTGACAAAGCATCGGCCCCTACGTTGGTGGGCCCTGGTTTATACTTGAGGTTGAAACAGTAGTTGGCCAGCGCCGCCAACCACCGATGACCTGTCGCATCTAATTTGGCGGACGTGTTAATGTATGTCATTGGATTATTGTTTGTCCGGACTTCAAACTGTACCCCAATTTTCCCCGGCCATTTCTTCACTGAAGCTAATATTTCGTAGCCAAGCCGCTGATCATCCAGTGTCGTGCTCTCCAATGAGAATAGCTGATCCTCCGGATGTCTATCCGGATAGTGGCAGGCCGCGATCATAATTCTCCCTTCCCCGGGAGGGATCTGGGTCACGCCCCACTCTTGACTGTACAGCATTCCATGCTCCTCTTCAGTCGCGATTTTACCGCAAGCCTCTTGTAGTGCCGGACACGTAGCGAGAGCCAGCAACAGGGCTTCGCCCGCTTCTTGTAAGTACATGCGGACCACCGATTGCGCAATGTCGGTGTTGGTTCCCATGATTATCGGGGCACTGGGTGGTCTTGTGGTTCTGGACACACTAAGGCTTCCACTTCCATGGGGTGGTGCTTACCGGTGTTCAGCTGGGGAATGTCCAGATGTACCTTCACCACTCCATCGATGGGGTTTTTTAAATATTTATATAGGGTTAACCATGTAGCAATATAGAACTAAAACCACAATAAATTGAATAAAAATTATATAATAAACGGGGATGAATAATATACAGTACAGAATGTGTATATATATATATATATATATATATATATATATATATATGAAAAAAGAAGAAGAAAAAACAGGCGCACACCTAGTGCATTAACGTAATAAAATATGTATTAAAGGAACATTAAATCATTGTTTAGTTACCAACTTACCGCCCCACTAGGCATATCCATCTATATAGTTTAATAGTTCTTTATTGTCATTAGCTTAAAATCAGGGTATATTAGAGGCGCTACTTCATTGTTTCTGATAGATAGATAGATAGATAGATAGATAGATAGATAGATAGATAGATAGATAGATAGATAGTCCCTGCTCTGGAGATTTTAATGTAACCAAAAGGCTAATCAAGTGTGTTTGGAGTTGGAGAATATTGGGCCAGCTTCGCTTTTGGCAAAAGCCTATTGATTTATTTGGTAATAAAGCAAATCTTGAGATCCAGAAGCATGCACAGGGCTCTATGGCTCTGGAAATGTGGGTCGACGTGTTTTTAGTTGGGGTAAAAAACAGTAGAAAGCAAATCTGTTGCCCACGTACTGTAGGTTTACACAGGTGTCACCATTTTTTAAACACAACAAAGAATCGTGACAGCTGAAGACGAACAACTGAATACTCAATATATTTTGTTATATATCATTTCAAAACTAGCCTCTCTTTTTGCGCCCAATAGCTACATTTGCTAGAAGTTGCTAATTCTAGCATTGTCATGCAGTACCAGTTTATACTATAGGCAAAACAGTCATTTTACGGTTTGTTACATACCCCACAATGTTTAGAGGAGCTAAAAATTATTTTTAAAAATAGTAAAGGAAAATTGGAAAAATATATGGCATTACAGTACTAAAAAAGTTACACATGAACAAAAAAACAGGTCATGTGAATGTTTAAGGGAAAAGTTATGGAATTTCAATCCAAACAAAGGCCTAACTTGTTCTATGTAATTCCATAAGCTTTTGAATTTCACTTGGTGACACATCATGTGAATTAAAACTATGTGATTTGTGAGGGTTGGGTAATGGGCTGGAAAAACAACTTGTTATCAAACTCTTCTCCTTTAGCACAGAGCCACATGCTAGTTTACTGTACTGTGGAATAACAGCTATTGTAACCCTTACACTCAGTGCTTGGTTTTGGATCCAGGTGATCTGCAGGATAAGTGTAAACAGTAGCATGAAATTGATGCCAAGGGTTTTGTAAGCTGCCCCACTCAATAGTCTTATCTGGGCTTCTAAATTTAGCATGTTGAGCTTGCAACATATAAATAACAGAAAAGATTAGTGGAAACTCCATTAATGTCCTGCCCAATGACCTTGTTTCAGGGTGAAACGACAATAAGCTTCATTACATTAACCAATAAAATGTAACATCACACATTTCCCAACTGGTAATGTATAGGAAAAAACTATTAAAGTCAAAGTACATGGTTTACAATGTAAATTGACAATTGTTCAAGATATTACATCTGTACTAAGATTTATTGCCTCCATGACCGCAGACCAACAGGCTAAAATCTGCGGCCTGCATGCGGTTGGTCTGGGACCCCCGAAAGCAGTACATTTTGCAACACAAACAATTAAAGCAGTTTTAATTGTCTTGGGCCAGACAATCTGTAATGGCTGCGCAGAGGAGTCCCAGAGAGAAGCATTATCTGTGTGTCTTCCTGAGCAGCTCTAACAGACGCAGGGTGTCTCCAGAGTTGACAGAGAGAAAAACTGGGGCGCTTCCCAAACTAGGATAATGTTATGTGTAAAACGTATAACACAACGTGATAAAGCCGGAATAAAAAGTACATAAAATGTACGATACTGGCCCGAGAAGTGAGTCGCAGCTCAACCTGTTGTAGAATCTCCCACGATCCTTAGGTTAACAGTAGAAACAGAGTGGGGGAGCGTGAACCATGGAAAGAGATACACATATACAGTAGTCAGTAGAGGTCCTATAACAAAAATTATTGAATAAATATATGGTGTGTACAGCTATGGATAATGGTGAGGAATTTGGGGTGAGAAAAATGCTACAAAATACTATAGACTTACACGGCCAAGTGTAAGTCCGTGCTCCTAAAGGTATTTTTGCCAATCCTCTCCAAATATTTATCCCAAAAGCTGTGCGATCTAGGTGCTCCACATCAAATACAACTGGTGCAGCGGTGGTGATAGTGTAAGGAAGGGGGTGATAACAGTATAAATTTAGGATAATGATTCACACGGCCATGTGTGAATCACAGCCCCAATCGGTATCTTTGCCTGAAGTGTATACACTCAGGATACTCCCCTGAGTTTGCTTGCTCTTGTAGTCAGGCAGGTATGGGTATCCCGTGTACACCGCAAGTATCCAGAGAAATGTGCGTTAGAATAACGCATTTATTCGATGACTAAAAGAAAGACAATAAACCACTCATATTGTGGATTAAAAACAGACGATGTGGCTGTTCTGGTCTCCTTGATGCAGCGGGAGTTGAACCCTATTCATTTAAACTGCGGGGACTCCCTGCATCTGGAGATATAGACCTCCGTCCTCAAAGGCCACCATCAGGTCAGGTAATAAGGATATCGCTGCTTCAGCACAGGTGGCTCAATCAGTGGCTCAGTCAACGACAGCCACCTGTGGTAAAGTAGGGATATCCTTAAAACCTGACCTGTTGGTGGTCCTTGAGGACTGGAGTTGGACACTCCTGCCCTAGTGTATTAAACTAGACGTTTCGGGCTACAAGTTGCCTTTATCAACAGTCTGAAACATTCCGTGCTTATTGTTCTGATCAGTTCAGTCACTGACGGTGATCCCACTGCAATGTTGTATTGGATTTTATAGTTTCATTACTCCATGAAAAATTGTCTACTTTACCACAACACAGTCACCACGCATACTGTATGAAGATGATGAAAACAAGCTCCTGCGGAGAGCAGGATAGGCAAGTGTGTTCTAGAGAAAACTGCATGTCACTAAAGTAAAGTTTACGGGCCCCAGCAATACCTACAGGATGTGTGGGTGTGATCCCAGAACATTAAATGCGTAATCCTTCCTTGTACCAAAGAAATGGCAGTGACTTTTTTCAAGGGGTTAAAATTTAAACTGATACTTCGATGTTGTAAAACAAGCTAAAACGAGGGATGTAAAGTCCTTCAGTTCTATCTTTTCAGCGATGTGAATTTGCATTGAGCTGATCTACCCTCTCCTTCTATAGAGCGTATACCCCCTTCACTCCCCTTCTATTGCTTTGACAGGGGAAAGACTGACAGCTGACAGTGAAGAGAGCAACGATGCACATGCATTTACATTATTAGGGTTCTTACCGAGATCAAACAGGGAAATGTCTGGTTTTGTCGATGATAAAATATGTCTAAGAAATAAGTTTTTTTTTTTTTTTTACATTTGTTGAAATATTTTTTTATAGCGAAGCCCCTTTAAGAAATATCTCTATATCTGCCCAGTTACCTCTGAGGAGGGGAAAGTAAGAGACTTAATTGCACACAATTAACCAATATAATACCAGTTTTTTCTTGGTATTGTACAGCATTGGAAAAGGATAATGTTTTGATGGTTTAATCTGACTTGCTTTACAATGCACTAAAGATAGCAATTATTTAGTAGCAAGACTCAGGACTCCATGCTGCATTGTAAAAGCAGCAACCAAAGTAAAACTCTGTAACTGAATAACCAAATTCATTGCCGAATTTGCTCACTTTTGCTCTTCTGCCACAGAGCAAAAGTAATAACAGTATTAGTATTTCAAAATAATTAGCATTGGAGTATTGTGTGGATGATCAATTAATTGCATTAAAAAAAAGTTTCAAACTACAGTATGAAAGTACATTACGGGTTTGAGCATAAAAAAAAAAAACATGTTGAAGGAAAGAAACTGGTCATAGAAGCTGTTGTCATTAACTGTTTCAATGCTGGAAAGAGTCACGTGTGTGCATTGCAGAACAAAGTGTTCTAGAATGTAAGGGGTCACAGCAGTAGAAATCCATGCTTGATGAAATAAGGCATGGGAATTATCCATACAGCAAGAACAACGTTGGAGTGATTGGGAATGAGAGAGTATGGATGAATGAGCACTAAGCTTTCACTGTGTAGGAATATACCAAGTCTGCATAATACATGCAAAGAAGCACTTGATTTGAGCACCATGGAATTGATCAGCTGAAAATGGTTATGCTTAGTTTCCACATTAAGGCTGCATAAATTGTTAATACAGTACAGTACTCAGTTCCTATAATTAGTTGTTCTAACAACCTGGCCACGTGGTCCAGTTTCTTGTAATCACGCAAGCTAAAACTGTTTACACCAAAACACTGGAGATTATGTATTCTATGTGTAACCCTCATTGATTAAAAACTGGAGTGAAAATTACATTTAACAGAAATTACAATATATTTACTTGGATTGGTTTCTTTTGGACTGTTTGCTTTGATATACGCGAGCATCAAATTGCACATATACATTTTCAGACATTTCTTTTTTTTTTTTAAACATTTTTATTAGGAAAAAGATAAAATTACAGGCTTATATCACATCACAGGCTAATACTAGGGAAAAGCTGGGGGTGAGGGAAGGGAAAGAAGGTACCCTCGCAGCAGCTAAGAATAGATTCTGAGGTGCTTCTATCCGGGGTAAATATAAACTAATACTTGTGAGAGAAAGGGACCCCAATGGAGAGCACTCAAGCAGATGCACAGAGTACACTAGACAAAGGATATGTGTGTATGTTGATAAGTGATATGTACACGATAAAAACCATTTATTAGAGTCTTAACTCAAGATAAAATAAAGTTGGACGCTAGGTGCCCAAATAAATGAGACTCAATGAAGTCAAAAAAGCGCAGCGAAAGTAAAAAATACCAACTCTCAAGTGTATAGTGTGGACTACTGCCCTTGATGATATATGCACGGTAGAGTCAGATGTAATCAATGCCTCCTGGAGACTGTGTCCGTGAGTATTTGGTCACAGGTATAGTCACTTGTGCCTATCAGTGTGAGTGGTATATATATGTATATCACATCACCACATATATGTAGGTAGGTAAAACAAGTGAGTAGTTAGCTGTAGTGGATTCCCAGGGGACAGACTAAAGTCACCAGTCATAGGGTTGTCTGTATCAGCAGGTCGCTGCTTTGATCCCTGGGGGAGGGGGGGGGGGCAGCAATTCAGACCACCATAGGGATTAATCAGTCAATCACTCACATACACTCACTTGAATTGTACCTAGATGCAGATATCTAGATGGATGTATCTGCTGTACACAAGTGACCATAAGTCCAGGTAGGTAGAAAAAATATATTGCAGTACACAAGTAGTGTCTACATACACTTAGAAACAATAAAAACACAGGAAAAGCTGGTAGCATAAAAAGGCAAGCACCGTGCTTCTATTCTGTGGCTGTATACACACTAGCTAATGCTTAGTGATCACACTAATGCACACACGGTTGCTGCTTGATATAAATCAGTCTCAAGCTCAATGCTGAAACAAACTCTCTGTTTAGGGAGTTTGTGTGGGTGCCGGGAGCGCTCCGATCACGAGCGTGAGTCCCGCCCCTCTGACGTGATGACGTCACTTGCCAACGTACGTTTCGCTATGGCACGAGCTTTCTCAAGGCTGGGAGGGGCTTTGGTTGTTGCCCCCACCTTTTGTAGACGAGCGTGAGCTCTGATAGGTTACTCAATCCCCTATTCATGTAACTAATTGAGTACTTAGCGTCCGTGGGATAGGAGATAGAATCCTGATCTTACGTAAAGAACCTAATGCTGCCCCCTGTGTCCATCAGCGTATTATCAGTAGAAGCACAGTAAGGTCGAGAAAGTTGATTTTCTCAGGACCGATCTCATATGTGAGTCTGAGATTGTTAGTATTCTGGTTCAGTCCATCGATGAAGGTCTTGAGGAGATCAGTGGATCCTCTCCACATCAAGAACACATCATCGATGGATTCTATCTCCTATCCCACGGACGCTAAGTACTCAATTAGTTACATGAATAGGGTATTGAGTAACCTATCAGAGCTCACGCTCATCTACAAAAGGTGAGGGCAACAACCAAAGCCCCTCCCAGCCTTGAGAAAGCTTGTGCCATAGCGAAACGTACGTTGGCAAGTGACGTCATCACGTCAGAGGTGCGGGACTCACGCTCGTGATCGGAGCGCTCCCGGCACCCACACAAACTCCCTAAACAGAGAGTTTGTTTCAGCATTGAGCTTGAGACTGATTTATATCAAGCAGCAACCGTGTGTGCATTAGTGTGATCACTAAGCATTAGCTAGTGTGTATACAGCCACGGAATAGAACGTGCTTCTATTCCGTGGCTGTATACACACTAGCTAATGCTTAGTGATCACATTAATGCACACACGGTTGCTGCTTGATATAAATCAGTCTCAAGCTCAATGCTGAAACAAACTCTCTGTTTAGGGAGTTTGTGTGGGTGCCGGGAGCGCTCCGATCACGAGCGTGAGTCCCGCCCCTCTGACGTGATGACGTCACTTGCCAACGTACGTTTCGCTATGGCACAAGCTTCCTCAAGGCTGGGAGGGGCTTTGGTTGTTGCCCCCACCTTTTGTAGACGAGCGTGAGCTCTGATAGGTTACTCAATCCCCTATTCATGTAACTAATTGAGTACTTAGCGTTCCGTGGGATAGGAGATAGAATCCTGATCTTACGTAAAGAACCTAATGCTGCCCCTTGTGTCCATCAGCGTATTATCAGTAGAAGCATAAATTGCATATGTATCCATGGACTATATAGAGAGAGCGCACAGGGGTTTATGTGTATGCTGACACCATAATAAAAATGAGGATGTAGGCGATTACAGCAGAGGGATGGTAGTGATAGTGAATGGTCACTATGATTATATATGGTACTCCAAGTGCATAACATGTTTGCACAGCTAGGCTACACGTATGGACTATATGAATGGGCTATATACAAAACCCTCATTAGACCCCTTGGGCTTAGGGTTTTTAAGGTGTATATCCACCGGGACTCTATTTTCAGTAACTCTTGGTCCCCGGTGGATATACACTCAGTGTTTACTCCTGCACACACGTGCAATAGCTCCCGACAACCCGATCGGAACCCTGACAACGGGGGGGGAAGGGGCGTGGCACACATACTCAATCAGTATACACTCCTGCGCGCATATATATATAGTCCTACAGACAGCATGTTCCTTTATTTGACCGCACTTTGTGCCTTCAGCAGTACTGGTACACTAGGGGTTAACTAGCAACCTATGTATATCCATGCCGCATGTGACGCCGACAGGTTACATAGTTACATAGATGAGGTTGAAAAAAGATGTACGTCCATCAAGGTCAACCTATTCTAAATTCAGACAACAGATACTTATTCTATATCTATACTTACTTATTGACAGAGGAAGGCAAACAAAAAACCCCATTAAGGGGAAAAATTAATTCCTTCCTGACTCCAAGAATTGGCAATCGGATTAATCCCTGGATCAACATCCTTCCCAGGTGTTTTATGGGTTACCCGACTGGGATTACAGCGGGTTCCATCTGCCATAGGATTCTACAGATATACGCATGCCAGTATCTGTTATTCTTAGGTGATGTTTAGGACCAAATTCATCACTGCTACAGCACATACACATTTGCAGTGATGTATCTGTACAAGTGCAGTACACATGACTACCACTGTGTCTGCTGCCTTTAAAGAGTTGAGCACACATGTGGTTGCCTTGACAACCGGGCCTGCTGATGCAGCTTCAGTTTGTTTACATGCAATCACATTGACTGCTTGGGTTTGATCATGTGACTTGGATTCCCCAATAGGAGTACAGACATGGAATTGGAGCATGATCTACTTAGATTGTATTATGCACAGCTGTTTTGTCGCCCGATGATGATGCTTTTTGATGATGTGGAGATTTATGTCACTTGGGTGTTGGGGTATATAAGTCACTCAATGTCTGTGTCTGTTGCACCACCTGAGGAAGATCCCCTGTGGGATCGAAACGTTGGAGCGTGTTGTGTCTGTATTTAATACCTTCATTTTCATTCCCCTGAGTGCTGTCTCCTTTTTGCTGCTATGCGTAATGTATATATATATATATATATATATATATATATATTATATATATATTATATATATATATATATATATATATATATGTATATATATATATATATATATATACACATATACATATATATATATATCTTTGTGTAGGGATGTCCTGGTTTGCTTGTCCACCTTCGCTGCAGGGTGCCTCTTGAGGGAGTGTTAGGATGTTCCGCGGCGGCCCAGCAGCACAGGGCGCTGCCATGTTGTTGCGCAATTGTATGTACGACTGTCAGAGCGGAGAGAGAGTTTGCGCATGCGCAGTGCAAAGCGCGAATGGCTGGCCAATCACAAAGAGGCTTTGCAGTAATCTACAACCCCCAGGAGCCTCAGCGAAGTCACCTGACACCAGGGAGCGAATAGGATTGCAGGGATTGCTGACAGGCAGGAAAGGGAAGCGTGGGGGAGAGATCACGCTAGCCAGAGGGCAACGGAGGAGCAAGGGGAGAGGTAGTGTGTGTGCAGGGGGTCCGTGACCCACCTTCTTAGGCCAGATTTCCCCCTCAGGCCCCAGTTATACCCTGAGTCACCATAAGTTTGTGGTGCTACAGGGATGCCCTATATAGGTAGTGACAACTATCCCTTTACTGCGTACACAGATAGGGATACAGTGTCGCAGAGCTGCGGTGGTGACAGTCGTTTGGGCCCAAGCTGCTGGACATCATCTACTCGTGTGAGCCTGCGCTGGATTGGCGGATCCTTTTTGAAGTTTGTTACTGGTCACCGCAGTGACCGGAAGGTATTTTATAAGTGCACCAACACCGGTACCAACAGGCGCTGATCCCGCCTTGGGGAGGACTCTTTGGCGACACTGGGTGGAGTGGCCAGAGAACTGCGCATACATACATATTATAGTGGACACGGTGTGGGGTGCACGCGGTGACGGGGAGTGGCATTTCTCTATAGAGAGTGGCCGAGCCATGGGTAGATGTTATTGCATGCAACAGTTCAATGATATATCTTATGTGCGTTAGTACTTATAGTTATAAGATAAGGTTCTACTTCTGCGTATCAGTAAACGGTTACCAAACTGAAGTGTATTACTATGGTTCTTGCCTAGGGGAATCTCACTCACTGGGGATCCTAGGTAAGTGGAGGCGCTGCCAAAAGTATTATTATTGCCCCAGGCTCCCAGTTAGCGGAGGCCCAGATCTCGCTGAACCAGCAGGTGTGTCCAGTACCAGTAGTCGCTCTAAAGCAGTAGGAAAGAGGGCTACATATATAAGACACAAAACTTTTTGTAATTAAAGGGTTAAGTGATATACTCAGTACAATCATTTTGGTACACTTCACAACTGCCCCTTTAGCTTGTAGGCCATTCCCAGAAATAACGCTACAATAATCATGATCTGGATGTGAGAAATGGCAGGTGTTGGTGGGACCTTATAGTAACGTTATGTCCACACGCTAACATTAACATAGGTTTGTGGACATGCGATGTTATGCTAATAACTCGTTACAGTAGGATTTGTATATGAATAAGCCAGACATCCGTTTAAAGTTAGCTATCCGATAGTTCTCTGGTTAACACAAGGGCATCGTAACCCTAATCACCTTTGTGGATATGCGTTACGACTGTTGATACATTAAATGGGGGTAACGTCACAATAAAAAATTTAACCGAGCTCGGTGGATCTACCCCTATGAGAGCCAAGTCTTGCGCTGGTCTGGGAACAGTACAATGGCACCTAAGGTGTTAAATTATCTATAATACATTTTTGTTTCTGTGGTGTAAAATATCTCCTAATGTGTTTTAAGGTGCAGAGAGTAACTGGAAAAAAAAAAGTGTAAGATGTTCTTCCCATTAAAGGAAAGGCCTGTTCTTTTACCAACCCATGTGGAACCAAAGACTTTCTGCTAACATAGCACTCGTGGTGATTTATACCGAAGCAAAAGTGATGACTTCTTGAAACTTACTAGAGCTAATAAATTAGCTAATATACTGTCCTTCAGTGGCTGCACTCAAGACTCACAGCAGGCATAATAAGAGAGTAAAAAAGGGTGAAAATAGTACTTCCTGTAAGTAATAATGGTTGTCATGATTATAGCTATAAAAATGTTACATCCATGAAGCTAGTCAGCAAAAGCTAACTGCCTTGCTGCAACGGAAACAGGGTTAACCTTTTTGGTTCTGTATGTTCTTTGAGTTACCAGTAATTAAGCAATTAGGGAAATGCTGTGTTCAAGAAGTCACAGGACACCAGCTTTATAACCAACTGTTATTGCTTAGGATGACAGTAGAGGCAGAGAGAGCCATTGCAAACACACAAAATGTGTTATAGTGAGAAACGTTATCTGCTTGAAAGGTTTCAATAAAACCAAATCCCTTAGGTTGCAGTGAGGCTCTGGATATCCCCATCAATGCAGGTCAACAGGAATTAAAATAATCTGTGTACTGTATATATGATTTGTTATTTGCAACCTGCAGCAGTGTCACTTATAAGTACATATATAGTACCGTAGTCCTAACGAGTCATTTTAGGGCAGAAATTAATAGGACTACAGATCTTAATGACAAGTAGCAGATCATTGAATTCACCCTGAAGGTCACAAAGGGACTTGTTGCATTTGATACAGTGTATGTGTACGGTACAGCTGAGAGGTTACCTGGCACATGATGATGCTGGTACAATGATACACTCTGTCTGTGGATCTCACATTCTCTTTCCGTGATCCCTTGGGGAAACCTGCAGCAAGTCATGAGTTGTATTCTCTGTTTTATTTCCTTTTTACTTTATAAGCTACCTGATATCCTTTCACTGTATGTCATTTTGTAATCTGTGTGCAAGCATTATAATATACCAAAAAACAGTTACATCTAAAATGTAATAAATACTGTCCGAAGGGACTGTTTCATTTTCCGGCACGTTTTGCCACCCTATTAATCAATCCTGGTGGTGGAAATGTAATAGGAGTGTTATGTGAGGATTTTTGTGCGCTGCAGAAAGGTGAGAGACAAATCTGGAAGTCAGTTTGTGGTGAAGCCATTTCACACACACGTCCGTGTTTGCATGCATCTACCTGACAATACAGGCATACCCCGCATTAACGTACGCAATGGGACCGGAGCATGTATGTAAAGCGAAAATGTACTTAAAGTGAAGCACTACCTTTTTCCACTTATCGACGCATGTACTGTACGGCAATCGTCATACACGGGCATAACTGATGTAAATAACGCATTTGTAACAGGCTCTATAGTCTCCCCGCTTGCGCACAGCTTCGGTACATGTTGGGAGCTAGTATTGCTGCTCAGGACGTGCTGACAGGCGCATGCGTGAACTGCCGTTTGTCTATTGGGCGCTATGTCCTTACTCGCGAGTGTACTTAAAGTGAGTGTCCGTAAACCGGGGTATGCCTGTAGTCATTTAAAAATAAAATGTTGCAATTTTCTTTAGCACAAAACTTTACCACACATTTTCTCTCTTCAGTGGTTACAGGCAGTAACAGAAAATTATCCTTAAACAGTATGGTATAATTAATCACATTGTATTAATCTTATGAAGTTAATTCACTCCTAAATGTCACATATTCACAAAGCTTAATGTTGGAAACACATATTACAACTAGAAAAAAACCCATAGAAATAAATCTACATCAGAAATAAAATACTGTAAATACATTTATTTAAATGAAATGTAGGCTATCACCTTTTTTACCCTTTCAGTGCCAGAGGTTTATGCCACCCCCATGGCCACGAAACCTTCGGCATAGCACAATCAGGTGATCGCGCCTGAGTGCTCACGTAATATACTTCCTCCTTCTGGTGATGTTAACGTAAGGCCCTTCCCTTCTGTTTATTTAATGATTGTGTTTTGCCAATGACATACAGGGTATGTCACAAGGGCCTTCAGGTCCCCCTCCCACTCTTCATGTGCATTGTATCTCTATGGGCACTGAAGGCGTTATACCAAAAGGAGCCGTATGGGCCTATGCACTAAGCGTCGTAAAAAAAATAATCACTGGGCTGTTTAAAATCGCCAGTTTTGACATAGTTGCTATCACGGTATGCATAAAGCTGAGAATACCTATAAAAGCAACATGTGCAAAACTGGCGAGTAGCCGGCGACGTGCTGATCACCTTTCTGAAAAGGGCTCACCCGGCAATTTCTTTCTGCTGCGGAGAGAGAGCCGCATCTCCCTGCACAAATCTCGCCAGAGATCAAAAATGTTTCATATGAAATGTAATACTAGTGTATTGTAGCAGGGGGTCTCCGGAGCAGAACTTCGTTGATTTGAGGTCCGGGGACCCCCTGCTTCTCGTGATACAGGCCCCATCATGGTCCCAAGACTCAACAAAGTATCCGGCCGTTCCTCCTTCTCCTTCCGTGCACCCCAAAACTGGAACAACCTACCAGAGACTCTCACATCCACCACCAGCTTAAGTTCTTTCAAATCTAAGGCTGTCTCACATTTTAATCTGGTCTGTAACTGTTTCATACGCTCATAATATATATTTTCTTTAACTGTGCACGCAATGTCTTGTATATAATGTATACCTTGTTCATTTATGTAACTGTATTTGTAACCATGTATTATTTTGTTTTACTCTGTGCCCAGGACATACTTGAAAACGAGAGGTAACTCTCAACGTATTACTTCCTGGTAAAATATTTTTATAAATAAATAAATAAATTATGGAGTGCTGGTATCCCCTATGCATTGTATTCGCATGGTCACGTGACGCGGTCCCATGAGTGTCCGTGGGCTTCCAGATGGTCCCTGTGTGTGTCCGGGGGCCCTACAGGAGGAACTTGAAATACTCATTAATGGACAACCACTGCAAATTATTTGAGGCTTTTTGGCTCACGCCCTAAGACCACCAAAAAACAGAGCATTTGAGTCTGGACCATGGACCATGCAGCCCACACAAGGAAGACAGGATGGGGACTACCTGCTCGTCTTCATCTGACCTCTCTAATCAGTGCCTGAGCAAAGTTATTGCCACCTCCCAGGTAGTAGGACTTCCTAGCCTTGTGGACACTGATGATCTTGTTGTTCTTTCTTCTGCTAATGATCACCTCACTGCTTTACCTACAGTATGTACCGGTGTCCCTCAATTCTTTTTCCTGTCTAAATGCATTCCAGACTTATGTTTGCCATTGCATACAGGTGCGCCGCCGAGTATTCTAAAACTTGCCTTAAACTTGCCTTGGAAAATATGGGGCTATCACCAACAAGATCCAGGAACATGCTGGGTACATGCTGCAACATTTCAGTGACATTTCTGCAGAGACTAATGGACCATCGGATTAACACAGCAGGGTTTCTGGCAGTCCCATTCAGTTTGAAAGGGACTGCCAGGGACCCCCGCTGTTAATCCGATAGGCCATTAGTCTGTTTGCAGAAATGTCAGGGAAATGTTGCAGCATGTACCCAGCATGTACCCAGCATGTGCCTGGGTCTTGTTGGTGATTGCCCCAGATTTGTTTCAGAATACTCGTCGCCACTACAGTATACACTGGCGACACACTTTATTCGAGCTCGGCTAGTCCCACGAATTCGGGTATACCCGGGTGTATTGAGGTTTGTGACTGTTTTCTGCCCGAGTGCATTGGGTTATTTTCCAGGCAGGGATTGAAGCATTTTATTCCCGCTGGCTGCAATACTGCACAGTATATATATATATACTGCATTACAAGTCATGAATTTATGCCATCTGGTAGACACGCGAAGCATTGCAGCCTATTAAATCCTAATCATTATCATTTAACAGATCAGCCGCCCGTCAGCCAGGCATGAACCCAGGCTGGGAAGGCAAACGCAACGGGGCTTGTCAGAGGTGAGGAGCGGCGCATTCCAGGTATCTGCCAGGTACATACTGGGTATTTGCTCGAATAAAGTGTGTCGGTGCAGTATACTGTATTGACCATGATAACCCTCTTCCCTGCCAACGTAACATCCACTATAACATATCTACCCTTACAGTCGCTGTCTACCTTATTTACACTATAGTGCAACCATTTCCTGAATACAATAGCAACAAGTACATGTTAAAAATAGTCAGTTTGAAAGTACTTAATGTAACTTAGTGTCCAGGAAATACTTGAAAATGAAAGAACTAAATACAATTGTTCCACAAAAGGGTGATAAAATGTAGCATATCTCAGCTCTCATTCATGTGCATGGGAGTAAAAGTCTTGTAAAGTTTAGCAGCAGTTTGTGGTTCGTTCCGGGCCTCTATATTTTGTCCTGCTTAAATGTTCATTAAAGGAAGACATGTTAAAAGCAGTAGTTGTGGGTTCTAGTCCTGTTGGGTCTGACACCAGTATATCGTTCCAGTTACTACAAGGCGCCTTGGGCTTATCAACCCTATATACTTGGTATGGACTCATTTTATGAAGTGTGGGTTGGGACACCCGTTATGTCCATGCGCTAACATGAGCAGAGCTTTGTGGATCGGTGTTAGGTTAACAGCTCATTAGCATATCGTTTGCATTTGAGTGAGCCAGACATCCGTTAAATGTTAGCAATCAAATATTTGTCTGATCAACATGACCAAAAACTAAGGGTTAAAAGACTGTAATGGTGACAATCAATGAACACCTCAGAATATACCATTGCATACATGGGCATGTATCTAAATGTTACTGGCTGTCTCGAGCTTAAACTAGATAATATCAAAAAGGAGCTAAAGGAATACTCATAACTAGTTAATTAAGAGAGACTTGAGGGATCAATAATTAGAATGGGACATCTATAGACCCTAGATCATCAGATATTTGTATATATATATATACACACACACACACGTGTGATGACTGTGAGCTATCATCTGCGCAACCAAAAAATGTACTTTACAAAGTATATTTATCACTCTACCAGATTAATTTTATCCTCCACATGTGGAATGAGTAACGTGCAAGCTGTTTGCAACAAGATGGCATTAACTGTATAAAAAAAGAGTTCACAGTTCTAATTGTATTCCTCATTACGTATTAATTTCACAGATCTCATCGTTCATCAAGCTGATTAACAGAGGCGGACTCGCAATGCAGGATACACAGACAGAGGACCCACATCAAATGGGAGGACAAACTACAAGTGCAAAACCTTCACGCCCCCAAAAGACATTGATTTGTTATATATATAATATTTTAACACCAGCTGAAAGTAGTTTGCCGGATAAGGGATTCTATTTTATCCTTAGTTCTAGTACCTGATTCGTTTGATATGGGCGTTGAACTATTCAAATTCCATCGTAATTTAAAATTGAAAGAATTTTTTTTTTTGCGACGTAGTGTCGCCGCTGAACCTATCCATTTAAACCACCTAAAATTTCGACCTGGACTATACAAATTCATCCATTAAGATTTCATGAGACTTGTCTCTACAGATCTCCAGATGGCCCTGAAATAACCACAATGGCTACATCTGAGATACCCCCACCTTTCTTAAAAAACGACAGCATTTGGGTGAAGAGTCATCAGACTTAATTCTGGCCACTATGGATGTCACAAGTACAGTATGTACACAGTGATTCCACATATGCACGGCATTCCGGCTATCAAATAAAGTGTAATAGAATTGCTTGAAGATATGGGACCTCCTATGGAATATGTGACTCCTGCAACTGCAACTGTTGCTCCTGCAACTCATACTTACCATAAAATAATTTTAACGTTTCAAAATAAATATTGCCTGTGCAGCGATGGCATCTAATGTGGCCCTCTCATTAGCCAATCTATACATGGGGACATATGAGAACACGCTTATACTTGGTCCACATAGTTTTAGGAAGTATACTACATTTTATACTAGATATATAAACATTAGAATTGCACTAAATGAAGGGGAACCTACTAAACAGGTGGCTAAGTATTTCCGTTTATCATGACATCAAATATCAACAATATGATATGTAACAGGTCTTCCCCTGTGTCCCTTTACCTCCCGGCCGGTAGCGCTGCTGGAGGGGTGGGGGTGGGAGGGAGTGTGCGGTTCAGGTGGCCAGTGCAGCACGCGGGTCAATTAGGAGCTGCGAGGGCTGCATGCAGGCAGGGAGAGCGAGCTCCATTGCTCCGGAGCTCCGCAGTGGACGCCAACGCAGGGCGCCGCCATTAGACAGCTCGTGCATGCGCAGTAGCACTCGCGCATGCGCAGTGAGTTCATAGGTGGCAGACATCTTCCAATATACTCGGCAGGGGAACTACAAGCCCCATAGTGCTTTGGGGCATATACCCACATGGGCACTGTTAACCAATAGGGTTCCCCGGATCCTCTGAGGAGAGGATTGATAAATTTGGCGCGTTTAGAGCGCGAGGGGCAGTTGGAGTCGGGACAGTGTAGGGGAAGATAGGGTCTGGGTGTCAGTGGCACCCAGACTAGGCCAGATTACCCCTTAGGTCCAAGATAGGCCCCTCTCACCTAATCAGATTGTGGCTTCTATAGGGAAACCAATAGCTGGGACATTTCCCCAGTAACTGCATATAGTTAGTGTATAGCACCAGTGAAGATGCCGGGTGGTGACTTGTGGCCTGTGGTGTGGGACCAGACCACCACCATACTATCATAGATTCTCAAAGGTGAGACCCACCACACGTAGAGGCGGACACCTTGCGGATGACGACATCGCTGGATCACCAAGATCCCTGTTGCTAGTCGGCCACAGCGGTTCTGGTGTACCCGGCAGGTACCTCAGCAAAGTGCACCAACGGTTCACGGATAGCGCAACCATACACACATTTGGGTGGGCCTTGACATTGGGTAAATAGACATCAGGGTGTTGGTGTATGGGGGTTGGGAGTGTTATTTACTGTGTGGTATAGGTATAAGATATATGTGTTCAGTAAAGCCGTTATTGCATACTTGTGGTGTGATTATTATTAGTATTGGTTCCTGTGCAGGGATTATCCCACTGCGCTGGGATCCCTCACAGGTGGAGGCGCTGCACCAAGGCGGACCATTGAAACCCCAGGCTTTCAGTGGCAGAGGCTCAGGCCTTCTGGTAGTCAGACAGGTAACGGCAGTACCGGTAGTCCGTTTAGTCAGGAGGAAAGAGGGCTACAGATATATGATTATAGACCAAGTGTAAAGACCAGCCAGAGTGGATGACCTCAACAAAATGCTATTGATGCGGAATGCCGAATGGATATAGCGTTTAGATATTGTTGCCCCAAAAGGGCTTAATGAAGAATTGTTCTATTCAGGTTTGTTATGATTTTCTGTTCTTTTGCACTCTTCACAGACTTATTATCGACCGTTCCACCCATTGTGGTGCCTGGAATACTCAATGTTATTAAGTGGGTAAGTGCATGACCATTTAAGTACTGTCCAGACCAGGAGCTGATATCTCCTGATATCTAATGTACAATATGGATTTATATGACCAGGACCCTATGACTACAGATATTTTTTTCCAGTTTTGGCGCATGATTGAATTACATTACAATATGGTGCTATATGGCTTATGTTCCATCGGGGAATCGAGTAATTTGCAGCTGAACTATGAATGTTCAATTATAGTATGTCTCTGTATCTTATGATAATATGACCTGACCTGATAGTTACGGTAATTATATTTCGAGTGACTACATTGAGTGTCTATTCAAATGGGTGTTGCTAAACACATACCCACTCGCTGTAACTGTAACATAAGGCCCTGTAACTTAAGGTACCATACTCTTTTCTGTATGCAATGTCACTTAAGACACCGTAAATTAGCTGGACATATGTCAAGATTAATGAATATTTATCAGCAGTTTGAACATATTTAAGATCTGTGCTCTTGCCAAACTCTGTACAATCAGTACATACTCTGATGATGCTGTGGGTGCAAATTAACATGTGCTAAAAGACACTTTTGCGATTCTGAAACATGGATTATAATAAAGAATGTTATAAGCAGTGGTTGACAAATCACCAAAAAATCTACTCGCCACACAAAAAAAAGCTGTGTGTGCTGTGCACGCGCATAGTAAGTGAAACTTCTTTGACTTTTGTCACAGAAATTGTATTTGTATTGGTGATGTTTTAATTAAAAATCAAAATGCAATTTCATTGACAAAACGCAAATAAATTTGACTTATAATGCGCGTGCTCGGCACACATCCCCTGTATTAGCTATTTGCACTAAGTGTGAATTCCTTGTGTGTATGTGTGTCAGTCAGTGTGTGTATGTGTGTCAGTGTGTGTGTATATGTGTGTCAGTCAGTGTGTGTGTGTGTATGTGTATTGGGTGTCAGTCAGTGTGTGTATGTATGTCAGTCAGTCAGTCAGTCAGTGTGTGTATGTATGTCAGTGTGTGTGTGTGTGTGTGTGTGTGTGGGGGGGTGTGGGTGGGTCAGTCAGTGTGTGGGGGGGTCAGTCAGTGTGTGGGGGGGGTGTGGGTGGGTCAGTCAGTGTGTGTGGGGGGATCAGCACCCCCCCCCCCCCCCCCCCGCATGCAAATTCTGCACACACCCCCATCCGCGGGGTACAAGCGCCCTTTGCCCCGCGAAGGCCCGCGTCAGTGGAGGGCTGAAGGAGCTTGTGGGTGGAAGACGCCGCTGCCAGCCGCTTCTGCGCATGTGTGGCGCCCGTCAGCGGCGCCATCACAACTGCGCATGCGCGGCATGGCAGCGGTCGTGGGGCGGTTAGGAGCGGCGGCGGCTATCGCTATCGTGTGTTGGGCTAGCAGTAGCCTGGTCAGTTCTCAAACACAGCACGGTGTACTTTGTCAGTGCTAGCTAATAAAGATATGGGCCGAAACAGGATCCCACTAGCTAGTACTAGAAGCCTGTCCAGCCCAATCAGGGTCTTATTTTGGTGACTGCGGATGCTGAAAACCCAGCGTTTTTATATATGGCACGTCAATCTGCCACCAAACGCTGAGCTGGAAGCTACATATTTCCATTCTAAATCACAGCTTAAACAAGGCAACAACCCTGTGCTAAGATCTTGTTTACTACAGCATGTAACAACATGCCTATTGTTAAGACTATAGCAAATTATAGCTATATGTCTGCTAAATCAGTGAACACACTGCATCTCTTAATTTATAGGAGATACACTCTGTGAATTAGCAGGATCCAGACTCTGCATTCCTATACATATGCAGTGATACTGGATTTGTTTCACCCACTGTCACACCTTGAGACCCTATAGGGGTTGACCCCATTATATTGATTTGAGCTGTACATTGGAACATACTTACCTCTGCCATCACTATCACTAAGTGGTATCCTGATGTTTACAATGGATATTTGAGTGTGATCAATTGGTTAACAGAGTTTTCTTCTTTATCCAGTGAGAAAACACTCACCAGTGTTTGTTAACAAACGCTTTATCTTAGGTTTTAATTAACATTTTTTCTGTTTTCTGATTAGTTATTAAAACTCCATTATTTTTTGGTTTTTAGTGAGTGCATCTAAAGGGATTTCTGTTTTCCACATTTTTGGGCCTAACACTGCCTGAACTGTACCAGGATTAACATGTCAGGCAGGGTAGGGTAATAGCCAAAACCAGATATGGCTATAAACTCTACTCGCCGAACAAAAAAATCTACTCGCCACCTAGTACCACACGTGTGCTGCTTGGGCCAATAGGAGCTCGCCACAATGTTAAATCTACTCGCCCGGGGCGTGCAAATGTATAGGTTTGTCGAACACGGTATATATATATATATATATATATATATATATATATATATATATATATGTAGCCATGCATAATAATGACTGCATACATCTTCTCTGTTAGCAGTAAGTCCTGGTACACACAGGCCTGCCCACAGTAGTAATGGAGGTTTTCCCTCACCCCCAAGTGTGGTGCCCTGTGTAAGGATGGGAGTGGCTGTATGCTCTGAGTCCCTGGATAGTGACCTCAGAGATGCGCCTGCCCCCTGGAGTATAAAGGGCACAACACTGACAGTTAGTGTTGTGGTTCGAGGGAGAGAGTAACCTGACGATACCGTTATTGAAGGAACACTTTTGTGACCCTAGTGCAGTAACTAGCGGGAACATAGTGATAATCACAGTGTGTTTACGCCACGCTGTGTCCAGGGACCTGGCACAGTGGTGATCTCCTTAGGAGAAAGGGAATCCCACTTCATGATTGGAGGGCGTACCTGGCAAAGGGACATCACGCAGAGATGTGCGGCTAGAGCTGGCAGCTGCATGGGGCAGTCTGCTACATCCCTGTATTCAATAAAGATGTCCTTGAGAAAAAGAACCCCGCTGTGTGAGTGTGAGATTACTCAACAGTGGATGGCACCAAGAAGGAGTTCCTCACCAGGACCATCTCCCTGCGGAAGCACAGATCCTGATGAGGTGGAGGCGCTGCACATGATGTAAGTTGGACTCGTACCCACTACCTCAGATACCTGTCCTGATTGATATCCCCTAATAACACCAAGCGGGAGACTCAAGAGTCCTGTTACTTGCAGGTGCACCACCACACACGCCTTGTAATGGGGGACTGGTTAGACTACACGGGCCAATATGAGATTGGGTGGGTCAGGCCAGAGGGAGCACCCGTTACAATTGGAGGCGCTGCTGAGATACCTGTCAACAGGACAGGCTTTTGCTAGGCACACAGTAGGAATTAAGGAAAGTGTCTGCTGCCACTTTGTGCTTGAGGGACGGAGCCAGGGGTAGTCAGGGAGGTGCTGGATATGCATGCCGCAAAGACGCCTTGGGATCCGTTAGGGGTTAGTGAGTCTGGAGCCGGGGGCTATTGCTGTTCTAGTCGCCTTGAGGTAGCGCTAGCGGGGGACGCCTGAAGGGGTAAACTGGTAACTGAGAGCAGGAATTCTGGAAGGGTCCGCACTAGGCTAGCCAAAAGTAGGTCGACGCCCAAAGTGCTGCATGGAAGAGCCAGAGTACTCAGTCTCCATTCAGATTCACTTCCTCAAGGAGCACAGGACTGGAGGAAGGTTTACGGTAGACCCACAGGAAGGGTGAGCCTAGGCCTGAGGTAGTGCAAACACGAGTCCATCTATGTTAGGTACACAAGGTGGTGCACAGGCATGGTTATTGTACAGATGTGGTGCTGCACCGCAGAGCGGAGCTCCACGTACAAGAAGAATACGGTGTTCACCCAGAAGAAAACCGAGAGAGAACTGTCAACATGGAGGAGGATCTGTATAGAACAGAAGGTCCAGGATGGCAGGGAAAGAGAAACCAAGAATGGAGGATCTGCACAGAGAAGAAGGTCCAGAATGGCGGTCGGTGGTCCGATGAAGAAGGCTACAGAAGAGATGTTGTGGGATGTATGGAATGGCGTTGGTGGAAAGCCGTGGCTGACGCCGCTGTTTGTCCTGCATATGTTATTGGGAAGATACCCTGAGAATAGTGAGGAGAAAGTATTACGAGATGGGGGAACGAAAGGACTTTGTTATACCCCATTAACAGACAGCCAGACTTTGCCTTCAGTGAGACAGAAAAGACATGTGAAGAAAAGAACAATGACTTACCGAAGAGGCGGCTTCCCGTCGTTTCACCGCCCCTCGGATACCGCCCTGGCATACTGCAAAAGTGTCTTGCAACTTTGCAGTCTGCTAGATGTTGGCCCAGGATTGGCGCCAACCGAACGGAAAACTCCCCCGCATGGGGAGTATGAAAATATACAGCGAAAGCTGGAAGGCCCGCCCCTCATGGACGATGAACTCCACTCACGCACCTGTGCTGGGTCAGTCTACAGTCTACGAGACACCCCCTAGTTGTTCAACCAGGGGGTGTTTGCGGTCATCAACCGGACTGTCGCAAGAGAAATGGGAGGAACGGGTGACTATATCAGCCCATGCCTTTCCAGTTGCTACAGAGCCAATTGATGCGTAAAACACCCTCTGTCAAGACAGCAAAGGAGGATCCGCTGCTACTAACTGGCTGAAGCTGTTGATAAAGTGGACAAGGTCCTGTGTATTCCGCGCACCCCTTTATTCGTGTCTCCAGGAGGCTTCTGGTGATCCGGGTTGGAAGCGGTTGGTAGAGACATGTGGCGTGTCTGGTGCAGTGCAAGACTGCCGGGCGGACGGCCGTGGGCAGCGAGCCCGATTCCCCACTGTGTTGGACTGCATACAGTGGCCCATGACCACATTCGTACCTGTACAATCTTACTGGGATGACCGTAAAAATTGTACCGTGTGGCGATAGAACGAACAGCCGGGAGCTCTCTGGAACAAGAGTGCCAGAATCCCGCAGAGTCGGAGCCACATTGGTGGTCCCGAATAGAGAAACCTCAGCCCCATCGGACGAGGTGATCAGCGGACGGAGCCCCTGCCGGTACTACCTACTGCGATTCCTCGGCCGAACTGCAAACTGGAATCCCTCGGATGCAGGAGTGTGCAGTGGGCGAGTCTAAGACATTCATCAGACGGGAACTGTCAATACCTTGGTCACGCCAGGAGGATGCCAAGATCCCTCCCTCGTGGTGGGAGACGGCGAAGTCGAATGTCTCCCGGTACCCCCATGCGACCAACCGATCGTCCGAGCCCACTGCCAGTGGTGACTAGTGATCGGAACGGAGCAGCTCTACCCTAACCCTGCACGGACTAGAACGGTGTTGTCCGCAGGCCCAGGAGGTGGAAGATTCAAAGGAGCGGTCCAGAAGCCAGAGGATCGCGTGGCAGAATGGCGTAATGGAGGAAGATCCTTTGGAGGGAAGAGATTCCGCTTGGGACATCCACCGCAAGATGGAGTCGCAGCACGTGTGACGGCGGAAAGTTGTGTGCCAGGAGGACCAGGAGGCCCCGTGGGAGATGGTGCCGACAAGGCTCTGCGTCGAGCAGGCGGGAGCGATCCCCTATTATACCAAGGGAATGGGCGGTTAAACGGAAAGCCCAAGGATGTCCCCAAGGTGAAGACAAAGATGGACTTTGTGGCGTGACTAAGGCAGTACGACTGGCGAGCAGGTCGAAAAACGTGTCCGTTGCCAACTGGTCGTTCCCGGTCCCCAAACCCCGCTGCCACAACCCAAGGTTGTCCTAAGGCCCTAGCTAAAGGCCACTTGGACCCGTCACCGATCCTATTGGATCATAGTTCAGCGTTATAGGGGGTGCGAGTCCACGGGGTCCTTTATGATGATGATCGGACTGGAGCCTGGACTGTGGGTACGCAGAGTGAGGAGTGCGGAGGGACGAGGCGAGCCATGTCCCGACAAGTTTCGGTGTCGCGTGATTGATCCGCTCAGCGGGATGTGTTATACTGTTAGGAATACCTACTCAACGTAATGGGGGGGAGGGTTTAATACCAGTCTGAGGGTTCATCTGGAGTGTTCTCTGGGGGCTCTGATGAAGAGTCCCTAGAGGAAAATGAGCAGTTTCTAGCTACCGATGAACGGATGAGACTAGGTGGGGGCCCCCTTGTACGAAGGGGTATGCCTCGTGGCTTGACCGCAACCGCTTTATTAGAGAGGGAGAGGGTGGTGATCAACCTGGTGGCTGGCCGGGGATTTTTGATGATGAGATCTACCTTAGGGCTCTAAGGGTAACGATGGGGGACCGATACAGGCAGGCCTAATGATCCCTAGGGGTCCGCAGGTTCATGATCCGGTGGAGACCATGAGGCCCCTATCATGGGTGTTGCCCGGTACGGCCTGGTCGAACCATTTAACTAGGCTTCCAGAGGGCGTAGCTACACATTGCCAAGTACAGGAAGTCCCATGGGATTGATTACCCCTATGTCCCTGAACCTCAATGACAGAGATAAGAGGAGAATAGGGAGAGATGGCCTCAAGAACTTGAATATTCAGTACTATGATCAATTGAGAGCGCGGAGGACCATAAAAGGGGATTCATGGCCGAAGCCAGAGGTTTGTAGCCTATCAACTGATGCGGTCGTCTGAAGACCTAGGCGCGCAAGTGTATATTAAAGCACAAGGTGAATGTCTGTTAATGAGACGGAGTACAACGGAATACCGCGTTACCGTGCATGATGCCGCGGGCGAGAGGTTGAAGAAGCCAGATCAAAAATTCTCCGGCATTACTATTGAGGTGTCCAATAGAGTGGTCTTTTGTTTTCTTTTGCGCTCCCTCTGTCTAGGTGAGTTGTTACTGAGGCGTTCATTATATGTTGCATGTAATGATGTGTTGCTGTGTTATTTGTTGTTCTTTGCGGTGTTTCCGGCGCCAGGTGTACACCAAATTTAGGGTCCCCGCCGGGGACGGTGGGTATTCACAAGGGGGATTATGTAGCCATGCATAATTATGACTGCATACTCTATCATCTGTTAGCAGATAGTCCTGGTGACACACAGGCCTGCCCACAGTTAAGTAATGGAGGTTTTTCCGCTCACCCCCAAGTGGTGTGGCCCTGTGTAAGGATGGGAAGTGGCTGATTGCTCTGAGTCCCCTGGTAGTGACCTCAATGGTGCGCCTGCCCCGGAGATCTATAAAGGGCACAAACACTGACAGTATGTGTTGATGGTTCGAGGGAGGAGGCTAACCATGACGATACCGTTATTGAAGGAACAACTTTTGTGACCCTAGTGCATAACTAGCGGGCAACATAGTGATAATCACAGTGTGTCTACGCCACGCGTTGTCCAGGGAACCTGGCAAGGGTGATCTCCTTATGGGAAAGGGAATCCCCTTCATGATTGGAGGGCGTACCTGTGCAACGGGACAATCAGCAGAAATGTGCGGCGAGAGCTGGCAGCTGCAGGGGCAGTCGCTACATCCCCTGTATTCAATAAAGATGTCCCTTGAAAAAAAGAACCCCGCTGTGTGAGTGTGAGATTACTCAACATGGTGGCACCAAGAAGGAGTTCCTCACCAGGAACCATCTCCCTGCGGAAGCAACAGATCCTGATGAGGTGGAGGCGCTGCACATGATTGTAAGTTGGACGTACCCACTACCTCAGATAACTGTCCTTGATTGATATCCCCTAAAACACCAAGCGGGAGAATCAAGAGTCCTGTTACTTGCCGGTGCCCACCCCACACGCCTTGTAATGGGGGGAGGTTAGACTAACAAGGGCCAATATGGAGTTGGGTGGGTCAGGCCAGAGGGAGCACCCGTTACAATATATATATATTAATATATATATATATATATAGTATATATATATATTATATTGATTATATTATATATATATATATAATTCTGAGTTAAGTTATCGGGAGTAAAAAAGTGACAAAAACCCTGCACAGGAAGCAAATATGCAAATATAGCTGTATGCCTCATCTGCATGTCTTAGGCAGGTCTGCAACCCCGCCTTTCCCCATTATCACCCAGCCTACAGCACTTCCACTGCGCAAGGGATTCGGAAATGACATGCAAATGAGCACACAGTGTCACTTTTTGCCTCAATAACCATTTTAACAGGGTTCCCTATAGGCAAGCTTTGCATGCATGGTCACAGCTTTGAGACAGCCAGGGTTAAGGTGCATACCCAGAAACCACCCACAGACAGCTGTTTCACCTTGATGGGTCTCATCAGTGTGGGGTTGTGTTATTGAGGCAAAAGGTGACACTGTGTGCTCATTTGCATGTCATTTCCCAGAATCCCTTGCTGCAGTGGAAGTGCTGTATGCTGGGTTGTGATAATGGGGAAAGGCGGGGTTGCAGACTGCCTAAGACATGCAGATGAGCATACAGCTATATTTGCATATATATATATATATATATATATATATATATATATATAAATGCTCCGGCGGGAATTAGCCCACCATTCTTGTCCCCCCCCTCCGCCTACCTCCTGTGCTGCCCTCCTCCCCCCAGCCCACCTCGCTCCCGTCCTCCACCCACCCGGGCCCACCTCCCATCCCAGGGCAGCATCCACAGGAATCGGGGAGAGGGGGGGAAGTGAGGCAAAAACAATGGACGAAGCGTCTGGCAGGCAGGGAAGCAGGAAGCAACACCCACCCGGGCAAGGTCAGTCAAAGGCAGTCACTCATCCAGGCAGTCAGTCACTCACCCACACAGACTCACGCACCCAGGCTGTCACTGACCCACCCATCCAGGCTCACTCACTCTCCCACCCAGGCAGTCACTCACCCACCCAGGCAGTCACCCACCCATTCTGGCAGTCACTCATCCACCCACTCAGGCAGTCACTCACCCAACCACCCAGGCCATCATTCACCCACCCACTCAGGCAGTCACTCACTTACCCACTCACCCAGTCAGGCACAACCACCCACCCAGGCAGTCAAGACAGTCACCCACCCAAGTAGTCAGTCAGTTATAGCAGTCAGTCACCCACATACCCACCCTGGCAGTCAATCAGCCACCCAGGCTGGCAGTCGGTCAGTCTCCCTCATCCAGATGAATGGTCCAACGCACAAATTGTATCAATTCTCAGGTAGCGGGGATTGCTGCAGCCCGTATGGCTGTGTGGCACAATCAGGTGATCCTTGTCCCATAGCCTTCTGGGGGCAGTTTGTACCACTCACATCGCTCCTCATTTAAAGGCCACACCGGGCACCCTCACTAGTGTGCATGTGCAAGGCTTCTGTTAATGGCCGCTACACTCTGGATGTCAATATGCATGCGCACGGCACTGCGCATGTCACGCACACTCACGAGTGCACACTGTGTCAGTACTCTGCCGCGGACCTCCTTCCCGCACGCACCCCGCAATCTCGCCACCCACCACCGGTCCTCATGACATGCATCGGAGTTAGAGGGGTAGGGGAAATACTACATCTAGAACATATTTTAAAAAATGTACCCGTTCTAATGACTTATTGCCAGATACACAGGTTGTATTTTTTTAAAAGTCAAAAACCTTAGTGTTCTGGTGCTTTGTTTCTTTAGTTAGGCCAACAAGGATACTATTGATATTTACAAAAACTACAGGTTGTTTTAGTTGTGGTAATTGTAAGGGTTAATACACTCATTTATTTCATTTTCTAAAGCAAATTTATTACATGTAGAAGGGTCTACCTGGTGCTCCTCACCTGCAGGGCCCCCCCCACCATATTCAGGCAGCTTCAGGGGCGACGTGCATCGCCGGAGATTTTCGGCGACATCAGTGGCAGGGCGCAGCCATCTTTACTGTGTCCCGCCGGCGCGGAGCTCGCCATGCGCAAAGTAGAACCGGTGGCCATCTTGCGTTAGGCTCGCGTCATGCGCAGAATGCGACTGCGGCGGCCATTAGAGGGCGTGAGAAGAGTGTCGCATAGTCAGGGACATCCCCCAGTTCGGACATGCGCAGTTATCGCAGCGGGCGGGCATTACCATCAGCGTCACTGCGCCCCCAATGTTAAAGAGGGCCTAAAGGACTACACACACCCAGCAGCCTCTGGGGCACTGCCCTATATCCCTGTTCACATGCAGCCAGACAGCCAGTAGAGTTTCCAACTTCTACTGCTGGAGAAGAACAATGTTGCGCACACACCATGCAAGGCAGATAGGGCTGGACACAGAGAGGGGAGGGTGTGTTTGTGCAGGAAGGAAAGTAGCCTTCTGCACTTGGCGAAGTTTCCTCTCCCCCCTAGGCCCCAGCCAGGCCCCTACTCACCTAGCTTGTGGTTTGCTGCAGGGACTCCCTTAGGATAGGGACATGGTCCTGTGACCAGCATAGTGAGGGTACAGCCAGGAACTTACATCCTGACCTTTTGTGCAAGAGTAAATCACTCTCTGCAGCTTCAGAGATAAGAAACTTCCAAAGGTAGATCACTCCATGCAGGAGACCACCCCACGGCCAGCAGAGTTTCAGGACGTCGCAGAGGAGATCGCAGAGCGGGGATCCTTTGTGAAGTGTCTGTAGCCCCAGGTGCTGGAGCACTGGGGCAGGTATCGTATTATATTTTGCACCAACTTACCGGCCACTCAGGCGTCTTGATCCCGCCTATAGTTTGCTGGTCTCTTAGTGGACTCGTGGGACTCTGGGTACACGGTGTTGGGGAGGAGAAGTCGTGTGGAGGTTAGGCACTGAAAAGATGGGTAGTTGTGCCTATGAGTGTCACAGAAGGACAATGTTACTGTTATTATTGCTGATGTGTATTGTTGTTATGTTCTATTCTTCATATAGTAAACTGTTATACTTATACTCCATGTGTATGTGGTTACTATATGTGTGTTCTGTGTAGGGAACGTTCTACACTCCTAGAATCCTACACAGGTGGAGCCGCTGTAAGTAAGATCGTTCAGAGATTCCCCCCAGGCTCTCACTGGCGGAGCTCAGCCTCCTGTGAGCCTAACGGTATTTTGCACCACACCTTGTAACATATAGGTTCCCCAACTGCACTCTATCTGCGACTGGGGTGGGGGAAAACTCTGTTACATACAAAAAAATAACATTGTAAAATTGTATATTTTGTGTATATGGCTCAAGGTCCCATGTTGTACCGACATATATATGAAAAAACAAAAGAAACTTAAACAAAGTAACATACAGATGCCAGCAGCGTTATTCGAACACCGCGTGTATACCTCGGAATACCCATGTCATGGCGCGTCATACCGCGTTGACCTCATTTTTCGAGTGCAGAAAATGGCCTTTTTAGTATTCTGATTTTTTAAACACCTGCAATGGACACAGTACTGTACTGTACACATTACAATTCATTCATTTCTTGCCACGGAAATGTGAAAGAATTGCAAATGAAATCAGAATCCATGAAATTAACCTCAAACCCACGTGAATTGCCCGCGTGGAGTACAGAGCGCACATGAAAACGGCTCACATGATATGTTCGAATAAGGGCCGCTGCATCTGTATGAAGATATTTAAGGGGCCTATTCAGAGAGCAGCGCTAGAATAATTGGAGAGTTTAAGAAAAAGTAGCTTTAATGGAGAGTTTTATTCTCACATATGCAGAAATGGGCGAAATCCGCTATTTTTAGCATTACTGCATGTGGAGAATTGTAAATGAAGGAGATGCGCGCAGCTGAAGGGACAAAAAAAAATCGCGCATTTTTTTCCCCCCTATAAGCCGGGCGAGCTCCTGCTTCTTGCCAACTTTGTTGGCGGAGAAAATTGAAGAAAATCGCGCCAAAAACAGCCGCTAGATGGCGAGCGAGCGTCCTTTCTGAATTTGGATATTTTTCAGACTGGCGAGATGTAGTTTCTCCAAGCCGCGCGGCGAGATTTTCAAATAGAAAAAAAAAATGCCGCTTTTTTTCCTACCTCGCCACTTTTGGCTGTTTTTAGCGGCGTTTTCCCGCGGAAAATGTCAGATTGTTAATAGCGCTGCTCTCTGCATGGGCCCTAAGAACGTTCCTTAATTACCATGCCAAAAATAACCGTTAAGTTATCTGTTATCATCCATTTTTATAATGCGCTTGTTGTAATGCTAAGCTTAATTTATTACATTAGGGAAAATATATGGAGATGTTAGTTAGTGTTAATATAGATCAATTTTGAATTATATATGAACAATATTGGATCCAAAATTACAAACTAGGTTTCCTCTAGATTTTTTAAGACAGTAGATATTACCTTTTTTTAAAATAACGTTTATTTTGTAGTTACACTTGTATTTATTTA
This sequence comes from Ascaphus truei, assembly GCA_036426205.1. Taxonomy (NCBI): domain Eukaryota; kingdom Metazoa; phylum Chordata; class Amphibia; order Anura; family Ascaphidae; genus Ascaphus; species Ascaphus truei. The sequence continues at coordinate 92,725,826 of CM071571.1, read as the reverse complement.
CGTGTGTGTGTGTGGTGTGTGTTTGTGTGTGTGTGTGTTTGTTTGTGTGTGTGTGTGTGTGTTGTTGTTGTGTGTGTGTGTGGTGTGTTGTGTGTTGTGTGTGTGTTGTGTGTGTGTGTTGTACACAATCTTTTTGTAATTAGTGTTTATTTACTAACTATTACTGTATATAACCCTTCCCATATGGTGCTGAATATTCATTTGAACTATCTTAAATGGATATGATGTCTGTGTCTGGGGGATTCATTACATGCTATATATCATTAGAATCAATGAGGTGTTTCTACATAAGTAATCCACGAGATTGTTTTATTGTAGAATTTTTTCATACCGTATAATTATCCCTGAATTAATTTGTTTATTAACTATGATAGTATTATTGTAAGTAGTTCCCTCCCTCTCTCCCTCCTCGAATTTTATTTCCATACTGTATACGTTTCCTAATCTCATGCTCAGGAATACTTTGCTGTAAGAGCTTTGTACACTAGGTGGCATTATAGACTCTGTTACTTGCGTTTATTATTTTGATTGATTGTATTGTGCTTTTTACTTGTATTCAATATTATCTTTCTTTATACATCTCTGGTGCGTTTCTACTTCTTTACCTTTGAGCAGTCAGAACAGACACTTCCCATCTGTGAAGGAAATGTGAGCCAAGCAAAATAACATTTGCCCATCTCTAATATTGGGGACATTTAATTGGATTATTAGATGAGGTCTATAATGTTTACTGAAATAAAGCGGGCCAGAGGGCCTTAACATTGTCCATTGTGCTCTGGTAAGTGTGTGTCTGCAGACTAATCCCTTTTATTATTGTATTTTTCTGAACATTACAGAAAAATCTAGTTGATACCAAAAGGACCACGGGTGTATTTTCTTTTCTATTCTTTATCCTTTTCTCTATTACCGATGCTGACCCAACCAGGTATTTTATTATTACAGTACGGCCGTCCAGTGATATGGAGTGCAGGATTATAGCACCTCCTTGATGTTTCTATATCACAACTGGTGTGCAATTTTCCACCATCTTTATTTTATCATACTCTGAAATAAATGTCATCCATTTTAATGGGGCTCCTCTTTTAAACGTAGATATTTCCTCCTTCTGATCAGTAGATCATCATTAAAGCACTGGAATTTGAACACACAATTAAATGAGGTGGTACTGTACCTCATCAGCAGAAATTAAGCCATGTATTCATATACATAAATGTAATGTCATTTGTAATGTAAATAACAAAATTCAAAACTCATCCATTAGATATTGTAGGCTGTTGATGTCAATTAATAGGCCAAGTACAGATTTCCTTCATTACTAAAAGCAGCTTTTTGCAGTCAATTTTAGGACTATAATCTCTTTTTTCCATCGACGGTCTTTAAAAAAAAATCATATAGGTAGATGACTGTGAATCAAAGTCTCGCAGCTGCAAATATATTTTTTCAAACAAGGGCCTGCCTCTGTGTAATTTACAATTAACCCACCCCCCCCCCCTGCATCCCCCCCCAACTGCACACTACTGATACAGATGTATGGTCCTGTGTCCCTTTCATCCATTAATTCCTTATCGGCATCTATGTCTTAGATGGCTATCTTGTTTCTTCTTTCTTTACTCTGTGCTAAGCTCATAGAATCTTTGTGAATCAGTATTGCTGACCTGAGCGAGGAGAGATAACTTCGTTCTTGTCTTATAATATCTATTGTCATTCAAATAAAAAGGGTATCACTTAATACTGATGTACTCATTTACAAGGTAAAAGACAAGTTAATTTTCCCCAGGCAGGCACGGCACCATCGGGCAACAAGATACTTGGCTTCTCGCCAGGGGTCACACTGACGTCAATCCCCAGGTGTTAATTCTTGTTTGATATGAACTCCAGACCAACCCCCCCTACGCTCCGGCATTGACCAGGTTTGGAAGAGTGTATCAAATTTCCAGTTAGATATTTTGGCCACTTGTCCAGTTAATGGTGATCAAACCCAATCTGGTCTGTCACCTTATTCCTATCGACTAAAATGACCAGATGAAAATAATTCTTTATTACTACACTGTGTTCTGTTTACTTCTCTGAACAGCCAGAAAATACCCCGTATGGGATTTTTGTGTGCTTACTTTTGAAATACAGTTCTTTTGCTCTACATCTGAGTGTGTCATCTCTTTCATCACCATCTCATGGTGGTAAGTATGTTTTTATATATATATATATATCAAATATTCCTGTATGCTCATTTGCATGTCTTAGGCAGGTCTGTACCCCGCCTTTCACCATTCACCTGTAGCCCATAGGGAACCATGTTAAAAATGGTTTTGAGCAAAAGGTGACACTGTGTGTCCATTTGCATGCCATTTCCCAGAATCCCTTGCTGGCATTGGAATGCTGTGGTGCTGGATGATAATGGTGAAGGCGGGGTTTGACCTGCTAAGAACTGCAAATGAGCACACAATTTTGCTATATGCTTGCTGTGGAGGGTTTTTGTCACTTTTTTTACTCACCATAACTTAAGTATATATATATATAGGGAAAGGGGGGAAACAACGGAGCAAATGACTGTTAACTGTATAATTAATTTGAGCATAAGTAGAATGGGGGTTTTGGTTTGCCAATGATTCTGAAATGAAATTAAGAGAAACAAGTATAGTGAAGTACGTTTAGTTAAAATATATGCGCAAAAGTAGATCGCTACTTACAGTAGCAATGTAAACAAGCATGTAGGATATTATAATCCTCTCCGTCTCTGCCTGGAGTTGCTGTATGGATCCTTCACGTGGAACGCAAGAAGCGCCGTGCTGGTTCTCCTCTGCCTCGCTCAGTCCTTCTCCGTGACTTCCTGGTTGATCCTCTGGTCTCTCGCGAGACTGCCCGCTGACGTCACTCTCGCCGAGATTTTGGCCGAAATTAGATATAATGTCCAGTAATGAGCAGGGGTTCTGCTGGCATTGTGATGTTGGATAGGGATGCGGAAGTTTGTCTTAGAGCCTCCTCCCTACTAGTTTCGTCCTGGAACTAGGACTTCATCATTTTTTTTACTCACCATAACTATAAATATATATATATATATATATATATTCTTTATATATATATATATATATAGATATATAATCTATATATATATAGTGGTCGACAAATCACCAAAATCTACTCGCTGCTTGGGCCAATAGGAGCTCGCCATATATATATATATATATATATGTATTGTTTTTTATATACTTTTACCAGGGTGCCTTTTTTTCTATTTCACCATGTAGTTCATACTGTAGATGAGTTAATAAGTTGAGTTGATGAGTTAATTGCTGAATTTGAGTGTTAAAGGCACCTGCTAATATTGTTAACTGTTTTCAAATCAATCAGCCCAAGAGCATGACATGATTTTAGGTGTAGCCCCTGTAAACAGCACGGGCTACTAAATCTTCCTACTACTGTGGTAAGCCCTGTTAAAGGCAGGCCCCAGTAGTAATCATGGGTTTTCCCGCTTGCAAAGCCCTGCCTGCGTGATTAATACAAGCCTGTCTCTGCTGTCGGTCTGTGCACAGGGGAGGTCTTGTTGATGTCATGAGGGGCTGGGCTGACCAAACTTAGTAGCGGTTCCTGTGTGCTCTGGGTGCAGTGTTGTTCAGGAGTTGAGAGTGAGAGGAGAGAGTCTGGAGTGAGTTGTCCAGGAGGTCCGATGAGAGGTTGGAGTGTCTGGCTGGACAGTCAGATAGTGAGAGAGAGAGAGATTAAAGCTGAGGAGTAGGGCCTAGTAGTTCAGAGGTGGATCCATGCCTCTCACCCTGCTTAGGGGTTTAGGGAAGAGCTAGCCCCACCCGTAGAGCCCTTGGCTGCGGGTGGAAGCAGGGAGAAAGATACCCTTCAGACCATCCTGAGGAGAACGATCTGGTGGGAGAGGAGGAGGAGGCATATCGTGTATCTGTATTGCTGTGCTGCTATTACTGCCCTGCCGACAGTGAGTACAATAAAGACTCTGTTGCTTTCAACATTGTGCCGTGTGATTCTGGAGTGTTCACCCCGGGACCAAGGGGGTTCTTCTATAAGGGTCTCTTTCCACATCCCTTGGAATTATAGGAGATGGAGGCGCTGCACCATTAAGACCACATGGAGGCCAATACCTCAGAAGCCTGGTCCTGTCTCCCCCATAACATCACGGGAAGCTCAGGCCCTCCTGTTCCAAACAGGTACGCACCACCCATCACCATGTAATCTACCCTCACGCACCCTAGATACTTCAGTTGAGTCTGGGGGGGGGGGAACAAGGGTTACATAGGATTAACAGGATCATTGTATATTTTGTATTATCTGAAGCAGCAGTTCAGGCCATTTTCGGAGTATATAGAATTACCCCATAACTAAGTGTGCTTTTGTGGCAATTCTTATTTGAACTCATGTTCTCAATCCTTGTGTAGCAAAAGGGGAACAGGCATTAGAGGCTTTAGGATAATTATTTATTATTTATTTATTTATAAAATGTTTTACCAGGAAGTAATACATTGAGAGTTACCACCTGTTTTCAAGTATGTCCTGGGCATAGTTAATATGACAAATAATACATGGTTACAAATACAGTTACATAAATGAACAGGGTATACATTATATTCAATACATTGCATGCACAGTTAGAGAAGATGTATATTATAGGCTTATGTAACAGTTACAGACCAGATTAAAATGTGAGACAGCCTTAGTTTTGAAAGAACTTAAACTGGTGGTGGATGTGAGAGTCTCCGGTAGGTTGTTCCAGTTTTGGGGTGCACGGTAAGATTGAATACAAAATGGTTGCAAACAGGTGCCTTTTCACCATGAATTGTATTACATCAATGTAATCTGGTACTAGATAGAAATTATCAATTTTTTTCACAAACCAAACAAATCATTTGTTTATGCAAAAAGTACCATTTACAAACAGTAAGCATTAAAACAATATATATTACAAATTCCAACAAAAAAGCAAATGGCATCAGGTTACATTGCCCATTATATACATACGTACCCAACGTCATTGAAACCAGTGTCGTGCTACCGTGGGTGACATTCCCTGTCCCTTAGAGGAGCTATAAAGGAGTTACTATTCACATCTTATGGGATGTATCACACTTTAAGACATTTAAAAGAGCGAAAGAATAGGCATGCTCTTTGAACTATAGCAGAGTTTCTCAAACACACAGCCCCTGTAAGCTCATAACCAAATCCACCACTATGTATGTATGTATGTATGTATGTATGTATGTATGTATGTATATGTGTCAAAAGGTGTGCTACTAGGATTGTGATCTCATGTGTAAAACAAAAGAGAAGGCCTAGTGCTACATCTAACATATGTGGCCAGGTCCCTTGCTGGGCTCCCCCTTGTCCCCCTTACCTCCGTGGGTGCAGCCAGGGGTTGCGGTCAGACTGCAATCGGGAGATTGTGCAGGGGTGATCAGGTTGCCAGATATCTGCGGCGGCTCCCTTAGCAGGGCGCCGCCATCTTGACAGTGTGCACGCATGCGTAGTGTACACCAGCCATTAGGGGAATAGGCTCCGTGGGGACTACAGCCCCCAGAATGCACAAAGGCAATGCACCACATGGCTAAGCTAAGCCAATAGGGCTGCTTGGATCCCCTGCTCCCGAGATAGAAACATTTGGCGCGCTTAGAGAGCCAGGCAGTCAGAGCTGGGACATCAGAGGTTAAGGATGTGTGCAAGGTGTCTGTAGGCCCCTCACTAGGCTAGAGACCCCCTGTTAGGCCCCAGCTATGCCCCAACTCCCCTAAGCTTGTGGTTGCTGCAGGGACAGGCCCATTAGATAGGGATGTATAGAGAATTGGGTGCTCCAGAGATGGTGGAACACTATGCGCAAATGTCCATAATGAGGTACCAGGACTGGAGGACAGAGTGTATAAGGGAGTGGGTATAGCAGTAAAGTGTGATATGTGAGTGACCAAAGCACCAATCTCCTTGAAGGAAACAATCAAAGATGCAGGAAAGCACCCTGATGAAACCTCATTGGAGACATACCAGTGCTAATGAAAGGTACTCCTCCATGGATAATCAACAGTGAATGAATAATAAAGCAAGTCTTACCCACTCCATCTGTCCTCAAATGTCCTGGATAGTCCATCCAAATGGCGTACAAACTGTAGAGAGTAATCCAGCAGAAGAAAAAGAGAGCAAGAACAGTGCACTGCCAGGGAGCCAGGTGGTAAGAAAATAAAGTTCTATTTATTCAGCACCACTCAGTAAACATCACCCCAGGTGGGTAAGACAAAAACACCTACGCGTTTCGGACCGTAGGGGGCCTTTATCAATGAGTGGGTTCTTGCTCTCTTTTTCTTCCATTAGATAGGGACATTGCCCCTGTAGTGCCAAGTGTGAGGGACACAGCTAGGACGCGGCGGTGAACTGACAATCCTGTGGTGTGGGACCAGATCACCCCACTGATAAGAGACTCTCCTCATGGTGGGACCCTCCAGCTGGACACCACCCACGTGGAGGCGGACTCGTCGCTGACGGTGACAGCGTGGGACCGGATGGCCCCTTTGTCTTCAGTTGGTGCTACCAGGTATGAACTCGGCAGGTATCACACCTACATCTACTAGTGCACCAACTTTAACACGGGTTTTCGGCAGCGCTGTCACACATACATTGTGTGGGTTGGTTTCTGTCGATACTGGGTGGTTGAGTGGCCCAGAGCACCTCAGTTCTTTGGGGTAAACCCCGCCAGGGTGTGGACACGGTGGTTGGGGGCACTGTGTTGGGGTATGGCCCTGTGAGGCCTGTGTTATGTTATTGTTAGCACCCATTCAGTAAAGCTGTTATACCATACCAGTGTGTATTTCTTACATTGTGTCCTGTGACGGGGTTATCCCACACTGATAGGATCCCTCACAGACAATTCAGGTACACTCCAGGCTCCCAGCAGCGGAGGTTCAGGTCTCCTGTGAGTCACAGGCAACACACCACATACACGCGGTAGCCGCCACATCACCCATAGGGTGGGGGAAACTGAGCTACATATACATATAGTTGTATTATTATCTGTTTAGCTTCTCATAAGCAAGGGTCATTTAGTGCAATTCTTTGGCCAAAGTATTAGCAAGAACTACAATTAAAAAGGTGGGATGGTCGAGCTTGGGAACAGGGAGGAGGGGTTACAAACCTCCAAGTTGTTTTACCACTGAAATGAACAAACACACACAGCCCCTGTAATGTGGTGGATTTGGGTTCTGAGCTTACAGGGGCTGTGTGTGTTTGTTCATTTCAGTTGGTAAAACATGGAGGTTAGTGGCCCCTCCTCCCTGTTTCCAAGCTCACTCATCCCACCTTTTTAATTGCAGTTCTTGCTAAGCACCTATGAATGACCTGTCTATTAAAGACAGTTCTCCCTCCATTAGAGAGGATATGAGAGCCTTTTGCAGGGGCAGCGGTGTTAGGACCTACAGATGGGCCATACTGTGACATGGTTGTAGGCTTAAACATCTTTGGCCAAAGAATTGAACAAAATGACCCTTGCTTATGAGAAGATAAACAGATACGTATTTAACTATATAATGTAAATTTGGCTGTAGCACAAGGGCTTGTCTTTTGTTGTATAGCAGCGCTTCCCAAGATAAGTGAGAGGTGATGTTTGACAGCGCCGGTGATGTTGTTTTGTGATAAGTCAATCGCTCTTCTTGCCCTTACATTGTTTTTCTATTTAAAATCTGATGCTTTGTTAAGGAGATAAAAAACCTTTTAAATAAGTGTTCGGGAGGTTAAAATGAAGTACTCCCTGTAGCTCATTGCAACCTAAAAGTTACTATGAGATTAGGAAAATCATGTTTATTAAGACTAGAAAAATAATTTACAAATGTAATTAAAGCAGGACGTGCTTAGAGATGCAGATAATACCATTATATGAATAAACAGGCTCCTGGAGGGGATCGTTGCTTTAATACACCTCCCTCTTGGTGTTACACAGGTTGGGGAGCTTTGCGCTTTTACATTCTACATACAGTACAATGTAAGGGATAACAGATATTCTTCAGTCAGAACAAAAGTGAGCATGTAAACCTTATAATTACTCATGTCAAAAGAATCACTTGGTTTACATAGAACAGTCGTTCTCTCCACATCCTGTGGTTGCTGCTCTTTGATATGCTCTGAGAAAATATGCTGTTCAGTTAAAGGGGATATTCTAGCAGCTGCGAGTTTGTCAATGCCAAACCGCGCAGTTTGACATGGTCATAAATAGCGGAATACTTATTCTATATTACAAATCACATCATTTAAACCATGTCTATAAAAAATGGCAAACGGCACAGTTTATCAGTCAATCTACGCGGGTTGTTCTGTTTTGTTCGATAGCAGAGCGTCCCAAGATAAGGAGATGATGCCTGACAATGATGGTGATGTTATTTTGTGATACATGTCAATAGCCCTTACATTGTTTTATATTCAGCGGAGTGAGCAGAACCTCCTGAGACAACGCATCAAACACACTATATTACGCAGGCATTTTAAACAGCATGTGTCAGTGCTGTGTGCAAATCAGGAGATAGACTGGGCAAGGAGTTTAGAGGTAGTTTATTGGTTTCCATTTGTAGCAATTTCAGAGTGAGTTGTGTTCTGTATTTCTATTTTTTCTTTTCAAATGTTTTGGTTGTCAGTGCGAGTTTTCTTGTGGTGTCTTAATTTTTTTTCTTAACTGTTTTCTGTGTAAGTTTTTGAGAGTGAGTGACATGGAGGCGAGTGGGAGTGTACATTTGAGTAAGGAGAGGAATGCTGGTGAGGGCAGTGGCGGTTTGACAGATGGTATGGAGGAGGTCAGGGGCTTAGAGGGGCAGAGGTGAGGACATAGAGAGGGAATTCCAATCGGGGCTTGTGGGATCAGGGGCTGCTAGAGGGCTGTTGGAGGAGTGTACAGACAGGGCAAGACAGCAGCACCCATCTGTCAGATCCTCTACCTCTGATTCTCCAGTTGTCACCTCCTGCCGCACATAGGCTGTGTGTTGAACGGGTGCGCAACATACGCTTTACGTCGGAGAATGATGTCCTTACTGGGCAGGTAATCCGACACTACGATCAACTGTATGGCAGCATAGCAGGTAAGATCAATAATAGAAGTACAGTGTCAACATTAATAATATATACAAATAAATATTGACATTAACATGTAACATACATTTTGACACTCATTTATATGTAAAATACATACATACTGTAGCTCAGTGGTGGGCACAAATATTTAACACTTAGGAGCTATGGCACATTTTAGGAAGCCACTCCTTACTAAATATACTAAAGGGGGATGGGAGAGAGAGACTGTAACCGTCCTGCCCCCTCTCATTTGTGTCTGTATGTGAAACACACATACACGTTAGAATAGTTATCACATTTCTACTCCATGCACTTTTCACTTTCAACACCTTCAGTACAGTACACAGTACTACACCGATGGTACCAGTATCTCAAACTATCTGCAGACAGGACCACAAGCTTGACAAAGATCAGGAGGGAGATCTGTGACCAGGTCTCCTCCCTGAGAGTTGCTGTGTTATCCTGACCTGAAAAAAGCGGTTCTCGGATAGAAAACACAAGGTGTGGCAAAATGACCCCCATGGAGGAGCGACCTAGCTCCTTCTTGAGCACTGAGGGCATATTGGGAGTGCAGGGAGGCAGGCACATCGGGCACAGTGAGTCCGACCCTGAGCAAGGTGAGTACTATGACATGAGTCAAGGTGCCTGGGTATTAGGGGTCAATACTGTTACTCAGTCGGGACTCAACACAATGTTCAAATATGTACATTACTGCAGCATCACCTGCAAACTAATCACATTATAAGCTGTGAATGTGAACATTTGGCCAGTATTGCATTCATAGTTTGTAAGGGCATTTATACCCTCACATAACTGTATGTATGTAATCTGCAATCTGCTATTGCACTGGATGTAGTAGAAATATTTTCAAGATGCAATACCATCATGTCATGAAGTGAGTGTAACAAAATGGCAAGATACGGTTGTAGACAGTAGAGTATATATATATTATTACATGGAGCCCTTAAGGCAATGCTCGCTGTTTTAAACAGAGCTTTTAAGCACAGCCTAGGATCAGATGCAAAGCCAGTAACCCACTCACAGGCAGCTGAAAAAACCCTCCTCTGTATAGCATATAGCAAATAAAAATATTACTTGTGAACACATTCACTGGGTTGCATACCTGTCTAAGACATGTGAATGTGCTCACAAGTAATATTTTTATTTGCTATATGGTGGAGGGTTTTCAGTCACCTTTTCACCCACCATAACCTAAATGTGTGGTGAAAACCTACCCAAGTCTTAAATTGCAAAGCCAGTACAACCAACCTCACACTGAGACCTAAAAGGTTGAAACAGCTGTCTGTGAGTAGGTTAACTGGCGTTGCATCTGATCCCAGGCTGTGTTTAAAACATGGGTTCCATGTAATGATGGATTTAAGACAAAAGGTGGCACTGTGTGCTCATTTGCATGTCATTTCCCAGAATCCCTTGCGGCTGTCAAAGCACTGTATGCTAGGTAATAATGGTGAAAAGGAAAATGGAAGGGCTCCGGTGCTACTACGCATGACAGACTTGAAAAAACTCCCGGATGATCTTCAACCAACTTTATTAACACACACACACTGGGGCTACACAACGATCTCCCCCTCTACGCGTTTCACCCTCTAGGATAGGGCTTCGTCTCGGAGTGGGGAGACGCGATGCATGCCTGGAATTTAAACTTAAAAAGCCCGCGAAAACGGGTGAACATATTAACCCTTTCGTGTCACATTGCCACAAACGGCACTATCATTGTTACTAAGGTATAGAAATAGTGCCTGATAGTGTCATAAGAGCCCAAATATTGTTATATTAAACATTTCTATGTTAGACTCATCATATAGCCAGGCAATGCCACAAAAGGTATATTAAAAAATTGTTGTGAGCAACATTTCAAAGTAATATTGCGCCCCTAGCATCAATAATTCAATCATAAAGTACAGCATCAGACCTATTATATTGTGCAAAAGCATTTGTTTTTGTGCAAAAGCATTTATAAATACATCTCACATAATTAATCAAATATCAAGGTTCCTATATATCCTCTCCGGTCTGGGACCTGCTCTCCTCCACAGCTCCTGCGTGCAGCCTTCTGTGAGTATCAGGGAAATGGAAGGGCTCCGGCGCTACTGCGCATGACAGACTTGAAAAAACTCCCGGATGATCTTCAACCAACTTTATTAACACAACACACACTGGGGCTACACCACAATCTCCCCCTCTACGCGTTTCACCCTCTAGGATAGGGCTTCGTCTCGGAGTGGGGAGACGCGGTGCATGCCTGGAATTTAAACTTAAAAAGCCCGCGAAAACGGGTGAACATATTAACCATTTCGTGTCACATTGCCACAAACGGCACTGTCATTGTTACTAAGGTATAGAAACAGTGCCTGATAGTGTCATAAGAGCCCAAATATTGTTATATTAAACATATCTATATTAGGCTCATCATATAGCCAGGCAATGCCACAAAAGGTATATTAAAAAATTGTTGTGAGCAACATTTCAAAGTAATACTGCGCCCCTGGTATCAATAATTCAATCATAAAGTACAGCATCAGACCTATTATATTGTGCAAAAGCATTTGTTTTTGTGCAAAAGCATTTATAAATACATCTCACATAATTAATCAAATATCAAGGTTTAAATGATGCTGATTTTCATTGAATGATAAATCATTCTGGGGAAATAGTAATGAAGAAAGGGGGGGAGGGGAGGGGGGGAGAATAAGAGGGGAGTGAGGAAGTTGGGAGGGGAGGGAGGGGGAGGGGGGGGAGGAGTGACGGAGCAAAGTAAGAAAACAGATGCGGAAGATAATTTACAATTCTATTATAATAAAATCAACTGAATAATCCTAATTAATATTTAAAAAATACAAAGACAAAGCAGATTCCAATATTCTGTACAAAAAAAGCACCATCTAATCTTATAAGAAGCAACGCAGATCCCATTCCACATTAAGTCCATTGGGTTGTAGGGTATTTAATACAAAAATCCAATGAGCTTCTCGCTGATGCAAGATCTTAATCCGATCTCCTCCGCGAGGAGGTAATGCAATATGCTCAATGGCTAAACATTGTAAAGTATCTACAGAACCCAATGGACAGGTGTTAAAATGTGAAGATACGGGATGCAGCATATCATGGTTCCTTATGAGTCTTAAATGCGAATCTTAAGGACTCTGCTGGTTAACCCCACGTATTGCTTATTGCATCCACATTTTAACAAATAAACCACAAAATTGGTCTGACAGGACATAAATGATTTTATCTGGAATCTGCGTGTTTCATCACGGTTGGTGAAATGTGTTGCTTTATTCATATTTGGGCATATTTTGCAATGGCCACATTTGAATGAACCCAGTAGCTTGGGAAATAAGGACAATCTATTTTTCTTTTGAGTCATGGGCTATGAGCGACACTCAGATAATGAGTAAGATTACCTTCCAATGAGTGACACTCAGATAATGAGTAAGATTACCTTCCAATGAGTGACACTCTGTGCTGACAAAGACTGCCTTTCATTGAATGACACTCCCTGCGAATGAGTAAGACTGCATTCTAATAAGTGAGAGTCTGCTAATGAGTAAAATACAAAAATCCAATGAGCTTCTCGCTGATGCAAGATCTTAATCCGATCTCCTCCGCGAGGAGGTAATGCAATATGCTCAATGGCTAAATATTGTAAAGTATCTACAGAACCCAATGGACAGGTGTTAAAATGTGAAGATACGGGATGCCGCATATCATGGTTCCTTATGAGTCTTAAATGCTCTGAGATGCGAATCTTAAGGACTCTGCTGGTTAACCTCACATATTGCTTATTGCATCCGCATTTTAACAAATAAACAACAAAATTGGTCTGACAGGACATAAATGATTTTATCTGGAATCTGTGTGTTTCATCACGGTTGGTGAAATGTGTTGCTTTATTCATATTTGGACATATTTTGCAATGGCCACATTTGAATGAACCCAGTAGCTTGGGAAATAAGGACAATCTATTTTTCTTTTGAGTCATGGGCTTAAGCATGCTAGGTGACAATAAAGTGCCTAGTGTAGTCGCTTTACGAAAGACTACCCTTGGGCCTGTACATACCATATTTTGTAACTGTCAGGAATCAGCGTTCTCCACGCTCCCCACACAGAGCACCCCCTTCCCGCAGGGAGCCTCTGGACACACAAAACAATCCTGCTTTCCAGCCTCCACGGCTCCCCGCCCCTGCCGCCGTCGCAGGATCACTCCCCTCTGCGATTCCTCTGCTCAGTGCTGGGCCCGCCCACGTACTCCTGCACGCACACCTGCACGCACACCTGCACCATCCACTGGCTCGGTTCACGCGCGTACACGAGTTACAGAGCACGCTCAGTCTGCACACTCTTCTTCCCGTCCCCCGGACCTCAGGCTCCGCCCCCGCACACCGCACGGGCATACTCAGGTTACCAACAAGACTCACCTGGCCTGTTATGCCTGCACCAATCTGCAGTGTCTCCCTGTAGCTCTTCCTGTCCCGCCTCCGCTCCTAATTGGACCTTCCTGCTTTATCTAGCTCCTCTCTGCTCTCAGTCTTTGCTCGACATAGTCTCTGCATGGAAGTACTTCAGGATTCTCTCAGTGTTTTCACAGTTTCTGATGCGGCTTGTACGACTACCCCCTCTGGCTCCCGATCTCGGCACTCCTTGGACAACGCTCACTCTGGTAACCCCTTGAACACGGCTTGGACAACGACCTATCTCCACTCTCCACCCCTGACTTCGGCGAGGCATCCTTCACTCTATCTCTACAACCGGTACCGGCAAGTATTGTCTACCTTACTACACCTGGCCTGACAACGCTTCATACCACACTCCGGACACGCTCCCTTTGCTGCGGGTGCGTGTATTACCACTTCCCCCTTCAGCTCAGGGGACGGGTCTGGTCTGCGGGCAGCACCGGCGTAACAGTAATAGAGGGTCTAAAGATAATGTAGCCCAGTGTTTTTGGATTATCGCTTTGATGGAATTAGCTTGTTCACTGTAATTTGTGATAAAGTAAGGTGCATCAGTGCTCTCGACCGGTGTACCATGGCCAGATTGACGTTTATCCATATTAATAAGCATCTCTCTATCCGTACCGAGAGCTACGTCATAGGCTAGATCAAGATCCTTTTTGGCATACCCCCTTGACAGGAATCTATCCCTCATCTCGCCCGCCCTATGTACAAAGGCCTCCAGTGAGGAACAGTTCCGACGTAAACGCAGGAACTGTCCCTTTGGGATGCCTCAGACCAAAGGACGGGCATGGCAACTTCTGGCATGAAGTAATGAATTCCTGGCATTTTCTTTTCTGAAAATATCAGATTGAATTTTATTCTCAATGTCAATATATAGATTGAGATCTAAAAACTGTATTTGGTACATATCAAATACATGAGTAAATCTGAGGTTTAGAGTGTTGTCTGCCAGGTATTCAAAAAACTTTTTAAGCTCCTCCTCCCCACCACTCCAGATCATGATTAGGTCATCAATATAGCGCTTATAAAACGCTATATGATGCCTAAAAGGATTTGAATCTCCAAACACGTGGGACATCTCCCACCAACCCATAAAAAGGTTGGCGTAGGAGGGGGCAAACGAAGTCCCCATGGCAGTCCCACGTGTTTGGAGATAGAACTGTTGGTCAAAAAGAAAATAATTATGCGTGAGTGAAAATCTAATACTATCCAATAAAAAAGCTATGTGTGCCGGGGAAAGAGACGAATGACTATAAAGAAAAAATTCAATGGCTGTGAGACCGTGTTCGTGTTTGATAATATTGTATAGAGAAGCTACATCCAGTGTAACCCAGAGGTAGTGTGAGTGCCAAGTGAAAGGTGCTAAAAGTGATAAAACATGCTTCGTGTCTACAAGATGTGAAGGTAAAGAGTGTACTAGTGGCTGTAAAAAATGATCTATATATTGAGAAAGGTGCTCACCCAGGGATCCGATGCTGGAAATAATGAGTCTACCTGGAGGTGAAGTGAGTGGTGAAAAATGGGAGTGATGAGATCTGGAGTGGTGAGGAAGTCTCGCTCATTGGGTGTAAGAACATGTAAAATCTCACCTTCCTCCATGAGATCTGCAAACTCTCTGTGAAATTGAGGGGTCAGATCGCTGCCAAGGGCCTGATAAGCCTCTGGATCACCAGGTTGCCGCTGGGCCTCCGCGGTGCAGTTGTCCCTATCGAGTACAACTGTTGCGCCCCCATTATCAGCTTTTCTAATAAGAATAAGATCATTATCAGCAAGTGATTTCATGGCTGCCCTTTGTTCTACTGTTAGATTGTCCCGATGAGATCCCCTGCCTCCCACACCCTTAGCAAGAAGTGAAAGATCCCTTTCTGTACCTCTCTGAAAAATATCGATGTACTGCCCCTTCATATGGGAAGGGTAGAACAGCGATTTATTTTTGAAACCTGAGTTGATGCTACCCAAGAAATCTATAAGGTCATCAACCGTGTTATTTTCATTGAAAAGGTCTGTCAGGTCTTGCTGATGGCAATGTCTTGAAAGCCTAAGGGAATAGAGATAACTGGGTTAACATCAAAAATAGGTAACATTGCATTTTGGTTCCCAATCCTGGAGGAAAAAAATTGTTTAAGGGTTAGTTTACGTGTGAATTTAAAAACATCCACCATGGTTGAGAAGAGGTTAAACTGTGTACTGGGTGCGAAGGATAGTCCAAGATGTAAAATGGACAATTCTGACTGTGTAAGTTCATACTTAGAGATATTTATGACGTTACTGTTCGTAATGTCTAGGTCTTCAATCTCTTTGATGGCATCCCACTGTATGTTTTTTCTCCTGCCTCTTCTTGTCTTTCCCCGTTTTTTGAGGACTTTTGACTGGCCGGTCTACTTGGATAGGTCATCTAACTGGATCCAGCCTTTTCATCACCAGATGGGCTGTTGGAGGAGTGTACAGACAGGGCAAGACAGCAGCACCCATCTGTCAGATCCTCTACCTCTGATTCTTCAGTTGTCCCCTCCTGCCGCACATAGGCTGTGTGTTGAACGGGGGCGCAACATACACTTTACGTCAGAGAATGATGTCCTTACTGGGCAGGTAATCCGACACTACGATCATCTGTATGGCAGCTTAGCAGGTAAGATCAATAATAGAAGTACAGTGTCAACATTAAGGATGCCTTGTGGAAAAGCTACAAAGTAACTGGCACTACCAAGCATCTCAATCACTACAGATACATGCGGAACATGTGCACAAGGCAAACAAGTCATGCAAAAGCACAATATTACTCTGACAATCTCCACCAGAATACATCAAACCCAGCTAACTTCTGGAAGGTTATCAACCATATATTCCAGCCTCCTAACCATCAACAACCAAGTAATATCACTAAGGGGGATATTAATCTGACAAACCCCACTGACATCGCAAATGCATTCAATGATTACTTTGTGGGGTGTGCCACTAACTTATTAGCGAAATGCAGCACAAACCCCAAACATGAATCTCATCCTGGGAGTATCCCTACAGTCCCACCCCCTCCCAACACTGCCCACAATTTTCAATTTGGCCCAGTATCTGAAGAGGAGATTATACAAGCGCTCCTCAAACTAAAACTAAGCAGCCAATGTGGACCCGACTTACTACAATCTAGGTTCCTACGACTTGGTGCCCCAGCCATTGCCAAACCAATTGCGTCCATAGTCAACTCTATCCTGTCTGCAGGCCATATCCCTAAGACCTGGAAAACTGCCAGAGTTGTCCCAATCTTCAAAAGTGGGGACAAAAACACTGTCTCAAACTACAGGCCAATCTCACTTCTCCCAATTCGATCCAAAGTCATGGAAAAATGTGTCCACTCCCAATTAAGCGATTTCTACACCAAGACAAATTTCCCTAGCCAATTCCAATCTGGATTTCGCCCCAAACACTCCACCGTAACTACCCTGCTAAAAGTTTGCAATGAAATCCAGTGTGGAATGGAACGGGGACAACTCACTGGTGCAGTATTCCTAGATTTTGCAAAGGCTTTTGACACAGTCGATCATGCTATCCTGCTTAACAAACTCCAGAGCTCTGGAATAGGGAAACATGCTTTAAACTGGTTTCAGTCCTACCTATCAGGAAGATCCCAACATGTGTCCATCTCAGGCTCTAACTCCAACCCCCTGGATATCACCTGTGGTGTCCCGCAAGGCTCTGTTCTGGGGCCCCTACTCTTCTCAGTGTTCATTAATGATCTTCCCACAGCTTGTAAGGAAGCCTCAATACACATGTATGCAGATACAATCCTATATGCACACAGTCATAGCCTCTCTGACCTTCAACACATACTTCAGTCTGACTTTTTGAGGCTCTAAAACTGGATTTCCCAAAACAAACTGTTTTTAAACACTGACAAGACTGTAACAATGTTATTTGGGACCAAGACTAAATTTGTAAAGCTTCCAGTGACTGAGCTCCTGATTAGAACCAACGCTAACACCACGCTAACACCTGTCACTAATTTTAAATACCTGGGCTTATGGTTTGACTCCCACTTAACATTCGGGATGCACATTGATACCCTGACAACCAAGACCTATGCCAAACTAGGGGTACTTTACAGGAACAAATCCTCCCTAAGTCTCCTGGTCAGAAAGCGTATCGCACAGCAGATGCTAATGCCAATTATTGACTATGGAGACATAGTATATGGCTCGGCTCCTCAAACCCACCTTAGCAAACTTGACACCCTCTACAATTCAATTTGTCGTTTTGTTCTCCAATGCAACTACAACACACATCACTGCGAAATGCTCAAAGAACTAGATTGGTCAACACTAGAGTCTAGGCGCAAAGTTCACCTTTCCTGTCTTGCCTTTAAATTGTTCATGGGCAAGCTACCCAGCTATCTGAACAAGCTCCTCACCCCTACCACCTGCAGCACTTATCACCTGAGATCAGACTCCAAAAGACTATTCATGGTCCCAAGGCTCAACAAAGTATCCGGACGTTCCTCCTTCTCCTTCCGTGCACCCCAAAACTGGAACAACCTACCAGAGACTCTCACATCCACCACCAGTTTAAGTTCTTTCAAATCTAAGGCTGTCTCACATTTTAACCTGGTCTGTAACTGTTTCATACGCCCATAATATATATTTTCTTTAACTGTGCACGCAATGTATTGTATATAATGTATACCCTGTTCATTTATGTAACTGTACTTGTAACCATGTACTATTTGTTTTACTCTGTGCCCAGGACATACTTGAAAACGAGAGGTAACTCTCAATGTATTACTTCCTGGTAAAATATTTTATAAATAATAAAAATAAATAAATAATAATAATATACAAATAAATATTGACATTAACATGTAACATACATTTTGACACTCCCATTTATATGTAAAATACATACATACTGTAGCTCAGTGGTGGGCACAAATATTTAACACTTAGGAGCTATGGCACATTTTAGGAAGCCACTCCTTACTAAATATACTAAAGGGGGATGGGAGAGAGAGACTGTAACCGTCCTGCCCCCTCTCATTTGTGTCTGTATGTGAAACACACATACACGTTAGAATAGTTATCACATTTCTACTCCATGCACTTTTCACTTTCAACACCTTCAGTACAGTACACAGTACTACACCGATGGTACCAGTATCTCAAACTATCTGCAGACAGGACCACAAGCTTGACAAAGATCAGGAGGGAGATCTGTGACCAGGTCTCCTCCCTAAGAGTTGCTGTGTTATCCTGACCTGAAAAAAGCGGTTCTCAGATAGAAAACACAAGGTGTGGCAAAATGACCCCCATGGAGGAGCGACCTAGCTCCTTCTTGAGCACTGAGGGCATATTGGGAGTGCAGGGAGGCAGGCACATCGGGCACAGTGAATCCGACCATGAGCAAGGTGAGTACTATGACATGAGTCAAGGTGCCTGGGTATTAGGGGTCAATACTGTGACTCAGTCGGGACTCAACACAATGTTCAAATATGTACATTACTGCAGCATCACCTGCAAACCAATCACATTATAAGCTGTGAATGTGAACATTTGGCCAGTATTGCATTCATAGTTTGAATTTATACCCTCACATAACTGTATGTATGTAGTCTGCAATCTGCTATTGCACTGGATGTAGTAGTAAATATTTTTGAAATATTTTCAAGATGCAATACCATCATGTCATGAAGTGAGAGTAACAAAATGGCAAGGTACGGTTGTAGACAGTAGAGTATATATATTATTACATAGAGCCCTTAAGGCAATGCTCGCTGTTTTAAACAGAGCTTTTAAGCACAGCCTGGGATCAGATGCAAAGCCAGTAACCAACTCAAAGACAGCTGAAAAACCCTCCTCTGTATAGCATATACCAAATAAAAATATTACTTGTGAACACATTCACTGGGTTGCATACCTGTCTAAGACATGTGAATGTGCTCACAAGTAATATTTTTATTTGCTATATGGTGGAGGGTTTTCAGTCACCTTTTCACCCACCATAACCTAAATGTGTGGTGAAAACCTACCTAAGTCTTAAATTGCAAAGCCAGTACAACCAACCTCACACTGAGACCTAAAAGGTTGAAACAGCTGTCTGTGAGTAGGTTAACTGGCGTTGCATCTGATCCCAGGCTGTGTTTAAAACAGCAAGCACTGGCTTAAGGGTTCTATGTAATGATGGATTTAAGACAAAAGGTGGCACTGTGTGCTCATTTGCATGTCATTTCCCAGAATCCCTTGCGGCAGTCAAAGCACTGTATGCTAGGTAATAATGGTGAAAAGCAGGGTTGCAGACCTGTCTAAGACATGTGAATGTGCTTACAAGTAATATTTTTATTTGCTATATGCTATATTGTGGAGGGTTTTCAGTCACCTTTTCACCCACCATAACATTATCTATATATCTATATATCATGTACATTCATTGTTCATTGTTTTTACACTAGGCCCCTATTTAATGTTTTGAAGCAATCTTGGCTTCATTTATTTTTGCGTAAAAAATGGGGAATTGGTTTCTGAAGGTTAATGACAACTTTAATATAGGATGGTTAGTATTTGGTTGACAGTACTATTTATGAAATTTGGCATATTTTGAGCAAAGGCCTTTGTAAAAATGTACATGAACAAAAACCAGCAAGAAAATACTGCAGGTGTTTGAATCAAAATCTACTGGCCGTAAAGCTCATGCAAACAGTGATGCAAAAATAGCCCTTTGTTTAGGACGCCATGGGGATTTTCTTCTTTAATACAGATGCAGCGGCCGTTATTCGAACAAATCACAGCGCCGTTTTCGTGTGCGCTGCTGTACTCCACGTGGCATATCGCCCCAGGCACACGTGTTTATCGCGGTTGCTTTGTTTGAATTTTATGGATTCTGTTTCTTTGTGTGCAATGAAAGGCAATGAAATGAATGAACTGTAATGTGTACAGTACTGGGCTACTGTGTCAATTTCAGGTGTTTAAACACCAGAACACTAAAATGCAATTTTCTGCAATCGCGTCTTATGGCGGTAAGGTTGGAAGAAATCACGCGCCATGAAATGGGTATTCAGAGGTATATAACGCGTGAAGTGTTCAAATATCTGCATCTGTACTTCCAACTGTGCTGCACCAGTCTTGCAGCTGGGGGACTAGACCGCTAAGTATTTGATATTTTGCATAGTCTTTTAACACAGCAAGATAACACGATGCAAATGATGACTAAACAACTTCCTGCCATGTTGAACATATAAAAATTGGTGCCGATTGCAGGATTAGTAGAAAAATATACCTTGTGTGCTTATTGGTGATAGTGAAGCACACTTTCCATGCCTGTAATGTTTGCACCAAGTGCTAATATGTAAAGCAAGTGCAACTGGAGAATGGCTCACATACACCACAAATGAATGCCCTAACCTTGGCGACTTAGTGGGTGGTGATGTAACCTCAATAGAAAAACCCCTGGGTAACAATAATGAAACACGTATATGTACTGAATGAGACAGGTATGCATTAATTTGGCTCATAAAACTCATTGATGTAATTCTTTCAGTGACCTCCTGCTGAATTTTCCATTATTGAATGTAAGAATCAGTAGCAGAGTGAATATAAAATTGCCAATAAAATTGATTTACACAAAATGAATACTGGTGTGCACAGTGTAATTCTTGAAATTATTTTTTTTACGTATTTATTACAAAAAGGTTTTGGCATGCAATAGTGGTATTATATTATAAGTGACTTGTTTTGCATATATATTAATATATTTGTTCTCCTTATTATATTGTGTATAGGGGAGAGGGCAGCAGACAGATTTCCTGGGGCCCAGGACTACAGTTCTACCCGTTTCAACCCTCCCACACTGTCCCAGGCCTGGCGCCATCCCCACATAACTGCTTCAACTTATCACGGGAGCCAACGGGTCACTGCTATACTTCCTCTCCTTGCCTTGTCAGTGCTGGAAGTCGCGCAACTTCCGGCTGACAAGAGGGAGATAGAGGATTGGGCAGGCGCTCTCGCATGTGTGTGGGAGAGGGAGAGGGGGGAGGGGAAGAGTGAGGGGGTGAAAGGAGGGTGGGGGGGAAGAGAGGTGGAGAGACAGGGGGGGTGGGTGCAAGGTTGGGGCTCTCCAAGGTAACTCTGCTGGCTGATACTATACCACTCCTGTGCACTGACCTTGGTCCCTTGTATACGCACTTACCAGAACGCCCTCCTAATATCTCTGTTCTCCCTACTTAGAGTGTAAGTTCTTCGGGGGAGGGGCTCCATTTACTATTTTGTCTGAAGTGCTTATTCACATTGTTTTATAATATTATGTCACTGCTATTGTAAAGTGCTATGTACCTTGATGCCGGTGTATAAATAAAGATATATACATAATAGTGCACATACATGAAAAAAAATCAGACCGAATCGGAGTGAAGCCAATACTCGGACCGAGTCAGGGAAATGGGAGGAGTGCCAACTAAAGGATCAGCCCATGATAGTTCACAGATAAGCTCCAAAAGTCTGTATTGATATATCCCAAGCAATAACAATCCAACATCAGAGTATATCTGGTCTAATCCATCTCTTACTCTGGAAGAAGTACACATGTACGAAAGTTGGGTAAACAAGCGCGAAGGGATAGCAGGGAGGGACAGCGATCTGGCCCCGGGATACTATTAATCAGACCGGGATATTGTCCTCAGACAGGGACTTTGCGCCCCCATGGACATATTGATGAAACTTATAAAGTTAGTTTATTAGAAATACATATGTAGCCGGGACCCCCTTTTCCACCCTTTTGTTGTTATGGTTGGGAATGTTGCAGTTAGGGAACACTCCGATAACGGAGGTTCCGCGCAAGGGAGCCGCCATGTTGTGGTTGGCACCAGCACAGACTTAGCCTAGTAGAGGTTGCGCATGCGCAGAGCGAGGGTAAGAAAAAGCCCGCGAAGGAGGTAGAGCCCGACAGGTCCCAGCAGCCCCCGCGGGTCCCCGGGATGCGCCTGGGCCAATGAGGTGTGAGACCAGGAGGAAAAGGAAGTGTTTGCGCGCACGTGAGGTCAGAGTTGGTTGGAGAGGAAAAGGAGCTTCGGTGTGGGGAGGCAGACCGCCCCCTACTTAGGCCGCATGCCCAAGGCCCAGTTAGGCCCTGAGTCCCCATAGAGACAAGCAGAGCTAGGGACTGGCCATAGTTAGGTTCCGGTTCCCTTATTGCCACATTATCACCGCTGGGACAGTTCTAAGTTGGCGGGAGGTCTGGGCGCAGACCCCGCTATCGAGCCGCAGCGTGTCTGGGTGGCATCGCCCTAGACACCTACGGGTGACGTCATCTACACCTCGCTGATCCTTTGTGAAGATTGTAGCCGCACCGGGTACTGGAGTGCCCGGCAGGTAATTCTAAAGTGCACCAACGGTACCATCATTCACAGTGGCTGTGCAGTCACACTCATACACATTCATTGACTCACTTGAGGGTGGGAGGACTATTCCCAAGGGGGACTGGACACGGGGTGGGATCACCCGGTGAAGGGAGAAGGGAGGGTGAGCGTCCAAGTAGACGCCGAGTATAGTGTCTCCTCTAGGGAGGGACACCTGTTGGTCTAACATATGGTTACTGCAAGTAAAGTTAATTTGTTAAGGGATATTGCTGTGTGTGTGTTATGTATGTAAGTCCTGCGAAGACCCACTTCCCCTCGGGCGGAAGCTGTCGCAGGTGGAGGCGCTGCATCAAGTTATAGATATTGTGTGTACCCCAGGCTCTCCGTGGCAGAGTCTCAGACCCTGTGAGCCTACAGGTAATACAGCATATGGTAGTGGCCTGTGTTCGCTAGGAAGCAGGGCTACACATAGATTAACTATTCAGCATGTCACTGAAACTCTAGAAAATGGTGTCACGCTTGACTGCATTTAACAACCTTCTGCACGAGTCAAGAATTGAAAGAAGCCAGGAGAGATCTGAAGACATGGAGCACACTGATCCATAGAGTGGCCGAGAGAGAGTGAGAGGGAGAGAGAGGGAGAGAGAGATATATTACACAGCTTTTCAGCACAACCTGGGTTAAAGAAGTGCATAGCCAGTAAACCTACTCAGACAACTGTTTCAACCTTTTTGGGTCTTATCAGTGTGAGGCTGTTTACACTGGCTCTGCAATATGGAGCTGGGATAGGTTTCAACACCACATTACAAAAGTTATGGTGGGTTAAAAAGTGACAAAAACCCTCCACCGTACAGCGTATAGCAAATACAAATATCACTTAAACTTATTTTATTAAATGTATCATTTTCTATAATGTGTCATATTTGCCACTGTCCAATATTTGCATATTGTAACTTTGCTAAGAAAATATATATAAAAATGTTGTGGCTTGTATGTAAAATTGTTCATTGCTACATTTTCCGCCCCAATAGATCTCAAGTTTACTAGGTCATGCCTATCTTTCCATTAACCCTGATCTATTTATGGATCATTAAACAAGCCACTTTTAATTCAGTGGGGTGCCAAGTCTTTGTCTGTAAGGCACAAACAACCTCGGATAGCTGGGTAAAAGATCTACTGTGAGGCTTTAAAACGCCCATAATAATAGTACATATTGTACTACTAAGTTTCTATGTTTTCATTGGGGTAGATAAATGTATTTTAAAAGCCTATATGCTGTCAGCGGAACTTGTCACCCTAGATTACTTGTAGTGTAATGTACAGAAGAAGGTAAAATTGAATGGCAGGGGATGTGACCCAGACTCTGGAGAAGCTGGGTATGTTGACCTGTGAGGTGAAGATTTGCTATTTGGCAGTCATCGTATGTGTCAAGTGATCCCGGGTGACCTATAGAATGGTCCAACCATGGTAAATGTTTAGCAGAACTGGGCCGTTGAACCAGCAGGTTGCATTGGCAACCAGATCTAAATTTCAAAGGGGGATAAATCACATTTTAAAAGCTGACACATTAATAAAGCGGATTCAATTTTGATGCCACTTTCTGCGCACTTTTTGCCATCAGAAGACCTTTCTACTCATTCATTCATGTTTTCAGTAAAATATGTGAGCACGCATTCCTAAACAGTGGTTGGAGTGCCTTAAAAAGTAGTTCTATGCCTAATTTAAATAAGACATACACATGTTTTAGGGAAAAGATTACACTAAATTACCCAAATGTGAATCAAATAACTTCATATTGGATGTGCATTGGGGATTCTTTGTTTACTGTCTTAATTTAAAGAAATTAGTATCTTGGCAAATATTGGGGAAGAGCTTCATTAGTAAAAGTTATACGTATTTAATTGTAGAAATGAGATAGAAAGAGAACCCAAATATAGCACTCGAGTTCACCCTCTGGTGATGAATGTGTTAATTAAAACATAAACTTTATTAATATGCAACAAATAAATAAAATGATGGGTGTTAAAACAAACGACGACCTGAAGGTGTTCAGATCCCAATGCTGAAAGCCATATAGGCTCAGGATCTTAGATAATAGTGTGTCCTAGGTTAATCCAGGTGACACACTATGCAACAGTCCTTGTAAGGATCTGTGTAGAGAACGAATCGTGCAGGGTGTGCTCTAAGGTAAGTACTAAAAACTGCAAATCACTGAGGGCAGATAACTGCATAAACCAAAATGTTAACGTTTATGGTTGGATTTGTAGTGGCTGGTGCATAAAGGTATCTAGGAGCATGTACAATGTTCTACCATAATGAAACCAGAATTCAGATAGGATCTCAGCTTAATCCTCTCTGTAATGATTGTAGTGTACACAGCACTGTGTCAAGTTGACCTAGAGTAACCTTGTGAGGTCTGCAGTGTTGAGGTACTAATGTCCTCAGGTAACCCTTGTGATAAGTGTTAGAGATAGTGTGCTCTGTATCACTAGCTAATATAAGGTTATCACTGATACTTGTAGTAACCCTTCTCAGGGGAGGTATGACACAGGAGTGAATCACAGATAAGGAAGCTGTTACTGATCCTCCGTGTGGTACAGAGAAGTAACCCGTAGACTACTGTCAGGGAGATCCCTAATAACAGCAGTACTAACCAGCGCAACCTAATGATAAGTTGCAATCACCAGGGACTCTAAACAAAATACTTAAACTCTACAGAGAGCACTCTCCCTGTAACTGACCCTATAAATGTGGCTCAAAGTGTCCGTCGGGGCACATTAGAAGCCTGTATCGATCGCACGAGCAGAGTACCACATCAACTCGCGGAGTGAGATTATGAATGCGGTGACGATCAGAGCCCTGCGCGGGCACGTGTGGAGACAGAGCCGCCGACGAGCGCGTTTCGCGAGAGGCTTTCTCAAGGCGAAATAGTAAGTGATCATGACTTAGTATTTAATTGTATTTTATTGTAGGGCGGTATAGAGCAAATCAGGAACGGTGTTATTGTGGGGCAAAACAGACCTCACTAGATGTAACTGAGGAAAAAAAACCTATTGATTTCAACAGGATTTTTTTGCCCCTGAATTGCAATGTTTTTGCCTTCATTTTAAATTACCCCATTTTCATGGAAATGAATCTGTGGGGCCTAAGATCCTATTTGAATTTGCATTGTGTGCCAACAATTTTGTGTTAAAATATAGTACAAATCTTCTTAAAAAGTGCGCCCAATGTATGAAAGCTTTATACAGTACATGGTTTTATCTGGCGTTCCCTCATATATGCCATAATTAAAAAAAACAGGATAAAAATCCAAATAGCAGTGCTTCAGCAAGGTGGATACATATAAAGGCAAACAGTATCAAATATAGCCAGTTGGAGGAGAGGTGAAATAAAGCTGTCTGTGGTATTGGACCCAGTGCACTTGATAGCAGTAAGAGTAGAATAACATATAATGTCCATATGGTTGAAGACAAATATAGATATGAGTATCAAACAATCCTGATATTGCATCACCGGACTTCGTTAATCTTACCTGCAACACTGTTCCTGGTCAACAACTCCCCTTGGTAGACAAGGGAAGAAACAATAGTCACTTGCACAGCCACTTCTCCATTGGTGCGTGCATCACACAGTGTTGTATAGGCAAAGTAGAGAATCCAAAGATTGCAACGGTGCACAGCAGAAGGAGGGGACCAGTACCAAAAATATGGGTTAAAAATGAGTATTTATTGAAACATGGTGTAGAGGGGGAAAGGCAAACACACTCTGATGCGTTTCAGGCTAAAGCGCCCTTTATTCAGTAGTGATAAAGGGCGCTTTAGCCTGAAACGCATCAGAGTGTGTTTGCCTTTCCCCCTCTACACCATGTTTCAATAAATACTCGTTTTTAACCCATATTTTTGGTACTGGTCCCCTCCTTCTGCTGTGCACCGTTGCAATCTTTGGATTCTCTACTATGCCATAATTAAAGTTTATTTTTAACCTCCACCTTGGTGTTTAGCCCCAATTTTTCAACAGCTGTGCTCCGCTTCTATCCTTTGGATTACCTCTTCTCATACAGTACATAGTTTGTTGTATGTAGCGAATGCTGAATACCTGACACTATATATATAAAACTGAAATGTTTGTCTGTCAGGATGTTTGTCTGTGGGTTTGTGCGTTTTCTGTTTGGTAGGCGGCTCACCACACCTCTCGCTGTAGCCCTCTGCCATTGGCTGTGGGGTGGGGTTTGCGGTGACATCAAAACAGGGAAACTTCATCCGCCGGTTCTCCTCCTCACTCGGCGATTCTCCTCCTCACCCCACGGGCCCGTTCTCACTGCTCCGAGCAAGAGGTAATGTCCTCCTCACTCGAGCGCCGGGTACAAGGGGGGGTGTGGGGTCAATGAGCATTGGGGACCTGGGGAAGTGTCAATGAGCGTCGGAGACCAGGGCGTGGGGGGGTGGGTTCAATGAGCATATTATATGAGAACTATATATTTCTAGTGCAAATCACTGTTTGGTTGGTGCTACTTAAAATTAAATAATCAAAACTTTTTCTTAATCGTAATTATTACTATTAAATGATCTAGTAGCATCACTCCAAACCCCCCAAATTGTACTATGACACCGCAGAGTTAGAGCGTACATTTTTTTTCAAGATGCTCAAATGTTATCTTACAAGCCTTAAAAACTAATAATAATAATAATTGTTTTGGATACAGCATTCCTCTAGATAATAATTGGCCAGCTCTCAGTTGATATTTTGTGCACTCATAAACACAGCTGCACGGCCAGTGACATTTATGCAAGAACACTGCCAGAGTTCCAAGAGGCAAGGAGCACTGCTCTATTTGAATTCAGACCCAGCTTCTAACATTGTAATGATGTCTTAATTAAAACGAATTTTAGTGATTTATATTTAAAATAATATTGTGCAGTTGTGAAAACACAAAAACAAAGAACAGAACCATAAAAACTTGGCCCTGGCAATAGCTAACTTATATACAGTGTATATCTGCTATTTTTGTTTGAATGCTCCTGCATTCAAGGGCAGAATGATCAAAATAGCCATAAAAGTATTCCTGACAGTACCATTTATTTGACAAAATTCGTCAATTTATACAAAACCTCAATACAAAATCACACCATTAAAAAAACAATCACTACTATTGGCTAATCACATCTCAATAAATCTGTAACATGTCTGCAGACGATCCTCAAAATCTGGAGTAGTATCCTAGTAAGCAGTACTAGAGGGAGATAAAATGTGTAATATAAAGACACGTTATGTATATAATCATATATACATTAAAACAATTCTAATGATTTCAAACCAATCAAGGGAACATGTGTTCCCTTTAAATCCCTATGCTACTGCTGCAAAGCAAGAGCAGAGAAAACCTATTAGTAAATGTCTACACATAACACCTATTTCCCAATCATATGTGCACAAATAAGCTCTTGGTACAAATAGGGCAAAGACATCAGACTGCCTCTGAATGAAGCCAATACTTAGCATGAATCGGGGAAAGGGAAGGAATGCTGACTAAAGGATCAGCCCATGACTGTTCACAGATAAGCTACGAAAATCAGTATTGAAATTTCCCAAGCATTAATAACAATCAAACATAAGAAATATAAAATGCGTTGGTATCTGCAAGCCGTCATTTCACATAAACGTCATATTTGGCATGCTTACTGCAAATGTATTCTTCTTTCTGTTATGATCATCTATTCCAGGGGGGCGCAAACTTTTTTCCCTGCGCACCCCTGCCGGTAGTCACCTCACCCCCGCGTCCTCTTTCACCCCCACTTACCTCGGCTCCGGCATCATGACGTCATATTGCCATAGCAATGTGACGTCACATGACCTCGCGGTGTCATTTGACGCCGTGTTGCCATGGCGACGCGTGTGGAGCCAAGGTAAGTAAAGGTTTACAGAGGCTCTGCAGCTCCCCCGGCACTTAATTTAAGTGCCTTTGGGAAGCACACGGGCCCTCTGTAAACCGCGCCCCCCCCCCCCCCGCAGGCAGTCTCGCGCCCCCCAGTTTGCGCACCGCTGATCTATTCAATGGTATAGCTCTTAAATTTAGGTTCTAACCTGGATATGGCATCTTAGATTTGCACAGGATATAGTACCTACTGTACAAAACCTCATTTCACATTGTCCATCAGTGAATAAGGGGTTGAAAAAGTATGTGACTGGGTCTTTTAGAGAGAGGTAGACTTATAAAGGGCTGAACAACATTTGGCATTGGCAGGGAGAGAAGTGAGGATTTCATAGGGCACAACTTGGTCATTTCAGTTAATGTTTGTATGAAACAAAGAACATACAGTATTTCCTGGTGGTTAACCAAAGTCAAGGATGGAGATTCTTTAATCTTTTCAAGTTTTTAATCACTAATTTGTATAAACTTGTATTGTATCTTTGTTTCCAAAGTTTACATTAGGTTAAATGAGATTAAAACATGTGTTCCATGTGTCTTTGTTACTGGCATTTTAGGTGTCACTTTAATTAGTACAGTATGGCACTAATTTCTGAGCACACTAACAAATTAACCTAACTAGCAAATAATATACATGTAAATAAAATCCATTCCTAGTCAAGAGGTACCAGTAGGCTGCTAATGAGCATGTGTGACTTTAGATCTACTGATACTGTATGAACATGCAGTTCCCCACCAATAACCATTTTTGGCATCCTATGTCAAGTAATGAAGCACGATGGGAAGAGGTATGTGCAAGAGAGTATTTTACAACTGAACCATAAAACATTTAAAAACAATTCTCAGGCAATGAGTCATAATTATAGCTTTCACACTGACTGTTAGTGCAGATAGATAGATACACAACTATAGCGCTATACCTCAAAAAAATGAAGTGCATGTAATATATAAATAATATGTTTACAAATAATGTGTTACAATGCAAATATAATAAATCAATACGTGCAATAAGTGTTGTGTCCACTTAATTATGAAGTCCTACAGTCAGGTGGTCCCTAGGATTATCCAAATCCTATCATGAAAGTCTTTGCAAAAAAATCATACATGGCTATCATACCCTTGATGAAGTGAGATATTGCTCACGAAACGCGTAGGGTGAAGTTAGCTACTACCATTTATCCTGCTTCCCACACTTGGCTTGGATTGCCTGAGGGAGTCTTGCAAGGCAAATCTGAGGACTGACTGCCTGTGGATTCCTAGAGTGGAGAGACACCTGTCCCTGATAGCTGATCAGAGGGTCATTGTGCAATGGAATGCGTGACGTCACCACGAGAGGCGGACACAGGGAGATCCAGGAAGAAACTCCGGCGTGGACACGGAGTTCAAGCTCCATTGCAGACACTGGTTAGAGCGGTGCCAAAAGACTGAACAGACGGTGCCTCCAAGGGCCCTCAACCAGGCTTAATGTGTTAGAAGGTTCTTAAAGGATGAAGTTGTATGTAAGTGGCATTCCAGATGTCCATTTTATATATTTTATTACATTTTAGTTTCTTAGTGGATCTGTTCTATGTTGTCTTTTTCCCTTTTTCTATGAAATATTGTTGAGAATATCCCAGTGATCTGCAGCACTTTGCCTGTCATCAAGTTGAACCCTTTTCACTGAGTACGGAATGAAGATCAGCGCTGAGGAGGACATTTTTTTGACATCACACTGACTGTGTTGAAAGGTAGTATCGTCCCTCTTTACATGGCAGTTCCTATAAGCGTCCCAGTTCAAAATCCATCTCTGCCGCAGACATTGTTCACAAAAGATGCAGAGTAAGATCTTCAACTATTGCATCTGTTTTATATCTTGTATAGCACTGTATCCTATAACAGGTGAGACAACTTTCCAATGAATGAGACTTGACAAACCAGATTTAGGGGCCTATGCAGTAAAGTCCGATATAAATTATCGGCAGGGTTTTGAACTCTCTCGGTATGCAGAAAGGCCCGAATACAACTGAGAGTAACATTTCCAAACATGGCAGTTGCCGGTGGCGATAGGACCTGCTCTCCGATAAGGGCTCACCCGGCAACTTGTACCTGCTGCCGAGAGATCCGCCTCTCTCTGCGATAATCTCGCCGGAAAAAATATATATTTTTCCATTTAAATGTTATTACTGTATAATGTAGCAGTGGGGTCTCCTGAGCTGAACCATGTTTTTTTCAGGTCCGGGGACCCCCTACTTCCTGAGATACAGGCCCCATTATGGGGTGCCGGTATCTCCTATGCATTTAAATGTCCCGGTCATGTGGCGCGGGCCATTTACATGGCGGGGATACCAGCACCCCATAACGGGGCCTGTATCTCAGGAAGTAGGGGGTCCCCGGACCTGAAACCAACGCGATTCTGCTCCGGAGGCCCCCTGCTCATGTACACTAGGAATACAATTTTAATTTAAAAATATTTAGTAAGCACCAATACAACTCCCACACCCGTGCCGCCCCATAAAACAATGATTTATTATTTTACATACAGGATTAATACCCCAGGCAAAGGCATGAAGAGGTTAAGGGCAACAACTAATTCTAGCTGCCAATAAATAACTCCATTATACTCTTGATACCAAAAGTTAGATGTTTAGGTGTCCTACTTTACTCCTCCCTCTCCTTTATACTGTACCCAATATCCAGTACTTTATCAATTCCTGCTGCTCCCACCCCTTAAACATTGCTAAAATACACCCTATCCTATTCCTCACCACGCAATCCACCAAAATTGATTCCTGCCTCCAAGACTTTTCCAGGGCTGTAATACTCCCTACCCCAAACCATCACACTGCCCCTCGCCTTTCACAATTTATAAAAGGCCCCTCAAAACCCATGCAGTAGCTATTTTATTTATAAAATGTTTTACCAAGAAGTAATATATTGAGAGTTACCTCTCGTTTTCAAGTATGTCCTGGGCACAGAGTTATGATGACAAATAATATATGTTACATAAGTGAACAGGGTATACATTATATTCAAGACATTGCATGCACAGTTAAAGATAATATATATTATAGACATATGTAGCAGTTACAGACTAGGTTAAAATGTGAGACAGCTTTAGTTTTGAAAGAACTTAGGCTAGTTGCGGCTGTTAGAGTCTCCGGTAGATTGTTCCTGTTTTTGGGTGCACGGTAAGAGAAGGAGCGGCCGGATACTTTGCTGAACCTTGGGACCATGAACAGTCTTTTGGAATCAGATCTCAGATGATAAGTGCTGTCTGTGGTAGGGGTGCGGAGCATGTTCAGAAAGACAGGTAGCTTGCCCAGAAAGTATTTGAATGCAAGACAGGAGAGATGAACTTTGAGCCTAGACTCAAGTGATGACCAATCTAGTTCTTTGAGCATTTTGTAGTGATGTGTATTGTAGTTGCATTGGAGAACAAAACGGCATATTGAATTGTAGAGGGTATCAAGTTTTCTAAGGTGGGTTTGGGGTGCTGAGCCATACAGTATACTATGTCCCCATAGTTGACAATTGACATTAGCATCTGCTGTGCAATACAATTTCTGACCAGCAAACCTAGAGAGGATTTGTTCCTATAAAGTACACCTTGTTTGGCATAGGTTTTAGATGTCAGGGTATCAATGTGCATCCAAAATGTTAAATGGGACTAAAACCATATGCCCAAGTATTTAAAACTAGTAACAGGAGTTAGGGTGGTGTTAGGTTTGGTTCTGATATGGAGCTCAGTCATTGGAAGCTAAAAATTTAGCATTGGTCCCAAATACCATTGTTTCAGTCTAGTCCGTTTTTAAAAACAGTTTCTTTTGGGAAATCCAATTTTCAAGTCTCAAAAAGTCAGATTGAAGTATGTGTTCAAGGTCGGAGAGGCTAGGGCTGTGTGCATACAAGATTGTGCCATCTGCATACATGTGTATTGAAGCTCCCTTACAAGCTGTAGGAAGATCATTGATGAACACTGATAATAGTAGGGGCCCAGAACAGCGCCTTGTAGGACACCACGTGTGATATCTAGGGGGTTAGAGTTAGAGTCTGAGATAGACACGTCGGGATCTACCTGATAGGTAGGAATGAAACCAGTTTAAAGCATTCTTCCCTATTGCATAGCACTGGATAACATGATCAACAGTATCAAAAGCCTTTGCAAAATCTAGGAATATTGCACCAGTGAGTTGTCCCAGTTCCATTCCACACTGGATCTCATTTAAAAACATTTAGCAGGGTAGTTGGTGTGGAGTGTTATGGCGAATGCCAGATTGGAATTGGCTGGGGGAATTTGTCTTGGTATAGTAATCGCTTAATTGGGAGTGAACACATTTTTTCATGACTTTGGATAGTATTGGGAGAAGAGAGATTGGCCTGTAGTTTGAGACAGTGTTTTTGTCCCCACTTTTGAAGATTGGGACAACTCTGGCAGTTTTTCAGGTCTAAGGGATATGGCCTGCAGACTGAATAGAGTTGACTATAGAAGCAATTGGTTTGGCAATGGCTGGGGCACCAAGTCTTAGGAACTTAGATTGCAGTAAATCAGGTCCACATTGGCTGCTTAGTTTTAATTTGATGAGCGCTTGTGTAATCTCCTCTTCAGATACTGGGCCAAATGGAAAATTGCGAGCAGTGTTGGGAGGGGGTTGGCTATAGGGGTACTGTCAGAATAAGGTTCATGTTTGTGGTTTGGGTTGCGTTTCGCTAATAAGTTAGTAGCACACCCCACAAAGCAATCATTGAATGCATTTGCAGTGTCAGTGGGATGTGTCAGAGTAATATCCTCCTTAGAGATATTACTTGGGTGTTTATGGCTAGAAGGCTGGAATATATTGTGGATAACCTTACAGAAGCTAGCTGGGTTTGATGTATTCTGGCGAAGATTGTCAGAGTAATATTGTGCTTTTGTATGTCTTGTTTGCCTTGTACACATATTCTTCAGGTATCTGTAGTTATTAAGATCATTGGTAGTGTCAGTTACTTTGTAGCTTTTCCAGAAGGCATCCCTGAAATGGTAGAGCGCTATAATGTCACAAAGTTTTAAGAACTCGGATTGGAAATACTTGAGCGCAGAATCGGGGTCGGGAATTAAGTCGATTCTGTACTAAGGGCAGTTGGTAAGGTCAGCCAAAAACTATTGTGGGTTAAAGTTTCTAAATGTTCTAGTGAGGAGAACTTTAGGGCTTTATTGGGGTGGTTTAATTTTCCTTACACAGTACACTATTGCATGGTCACTGAAAATATCAGGAAGGATGCCAGAGGATTGGATTCTGCTGGGATGAGGAGAGAATTGAGTCTAGCAAGGAGTGGTTGTGAGATTTCAGGTTTGTCCGTGTGGGTTGGGAAATGAGTTGCATTAGGTTAAGTGACTTGAGTTGTATCTGGATTTTATGGTTTTTAGGGTCGAGCCAATTGAAGTTGAAATCTCCAAGAACTAGCAGCTCACTCTTCTCATTCAGAGAGGAAATGGAGCCAATATCGCTTAATCAGGGCTTCCCCTTCAACCTCTGATCAAGCAGTGTACTGTGAAACACGTAGGGTTGGACAGGCAGAGAGAATGAAAGGGGTAGAGGTCACAGAAAACCGGAAGTCATGTCAGAAACTAGAAGCGAACAGTCTGAGCACACACTAGGCACATGACATTTCCTGCAATATCATTGGGTGGGTGTCTCTCCTTAGTCTTTCATGCTTATTCACATTGTTCTATCAGGTGTTTTCAATCCCATAAAACGCTCTCTCCTTTTACAAAAACATATTACACTATTGGTGTTTCTTCTTTTGCTCCATCTTTCTAAACAGGATAAAGGAGGAAATGGATCCATACCCGAGATGGGATTTAAAGCCACAGCTACACATGGCTTATTTATATAGGCACTCCATGCAAGTGAATTTCCTTATTTTTAGCCTATTTTACATCTTTTTGTAAATATTACAGTACATATATTCAATTTTTTTTTTTAACTTTTCCCCCAATTGCTGGGGAGTTTGTGCAGGGAATCTTCCAAAGGCTCAAAAGAGCACAATTGTTTTTTTCATTATTATTTGTGCGTCAGCCACTGCTTGTAAATAAAGACTGTGTGTAAATTTTACCACGTCCTGGGGCGAAAGGTGTTTCTTTTTTGCAAAGATGTGTTTTAAAAATAAAATGCTGCTGTTGTGCCCCTGATCATTGCACGTGGATAGACCTGGTACAGAGGGTAATACAGTAGACTGCAGCAGCAGTAAATCTCACAGCACAATTACAATGTAATCCCTCCCTTTTTGAATGAGAACCAAGGGAAGTTGATAAACTGGAGAGATGTGCTGAGTTATATAAATAGGCTATTTAGACTGGATTACAAAGAATAAATTATGCATTGCCGTTTAATGAGTTCTCTTGTCAGCAGGAAATTTAAAAAAAAAAGCTGGGATAACTCTACTCCAACATATCTCTTTACATTCGACGTAGCCACTGCAGGCCAGTGTCACCCTTACAAAGCCGATATACAAATGGTTTGTAGCGCAGTTTATGTGTGATAATAATAGCTGCATTTTAAATCTGAGAAAAGAGAAGCAATCTGATGGACACACAAGCTTGGATTACAAAGGTCATAGGTACTAGTCCTTCACAGGTAGATGAGGCAACATGAGCCACCGCTAGAGCATATCTTCTCTATATACATCTGCCAGTAGTCTCCAGAGTTGTGCATTTACAGCCAAGAAAACACCGGGCTTGGCACACAAAATTGACACGTCAAGTCCATTATAATTGGGTGTGCATGTGATTCTTTCTTAGCCTCAAATCTCTCCATGTGTGTCAAATATTCTTTTTTCCCCCATTTGTTTTGACACACAGATGGACACCACTTGGAGTACAGATGTGAATGGTATGTACTGTACTAAAATAGAATATTTCTGTGCACCAAAAAATCAATTAAAAGTACGTCAGAAATGATCCACGTTTAACTCGGCGTAAATCCTAAAAAGACTTTTGATAGTGTGAGCGCAGAATGAAGTTGCTATGTATCAAGCCAAAACTTTGACACAGCAGGGATGTTTCATTATATATGTAACGGGTATTCCCCCCCCCAATCGCAGATATAGTGTGGGGTGAAAGGGAACATACAATGTTACCATAGGTGTGGTGCATTACCTGTTGGCTCACAGGAGGGCTGAGCTTCCGCCACGGGGAACCTGGGGCATTTATACTAGGGGTACTCACTTAAAACGATGCAGCGCCTCCACCTGCGATGGCTCCCACCAAAGGGGGAGTGGTTCATCGCAGGACAATCACAATAATCAATACTCACACACAGTGATATACTGTATAATAACTGATACCATTTACTTAGGAACATAAGATAACATATCATGACATATACCAACATAACCGGTGTCCCTCTCTCGAGGAGACACTTACTGCGACGTCTCGCAGGACGCTTCCCCAACACCAGGTGATCCCACCCAGTGTCCAAAGAACCCCACCCAATGTCCCGCACTCTTGCAGAGAGAGGCAATGGGTGACTGCGCAGTCACTATTTATACTAAGGGCCCGTTGGTGCACTTGTGTATTAGATAGTACCTGCCGAGCACTCCCGTGCTCGGATCTCCAACTGGCTTCACTAAGGATCCGTCGTGTGCTGGTTCCGTCTGATCCTACACCGGACTCCTTGCACGTGGACCGCCAGGGGCGATCCCAACCTGGAAACAGTCTCTGAGGACCCCAACTTGGATCCGAACCTCTTAGCAGGAACCGCAGCGTCCGCTGTGTCCCTATCTTAACACTAACACTATAACAACATGACACACACTGTACTATAGGCCGTCTCTATAGCACAGCAACCTTAAGTGGCTTAAGGAAAACTCCTAGGGCCTGCGGGGTTGCCTATCCTATGCAGGTAGGTCTTGCACCCACCCTACTCGTAATACGGGCCCTGGGCCATGGCTCCCCGGATTGGTTACCGCTATGAATCCCCCCAGTTGCCTCATACTACGCGCAACGCGGACCTGGGCTATGGCTCCCTGGATTGGTTACCGCTATGAACCCCCCCAGTTGCCTCACGCCACTTGCAACACGGACCCTGGGCTATGGCTCCCCGGACTGGTTACCGCTATGAACCCCCCAGTTGTCTCACGTCGCTTACTTCACCTAATTCCTGCAGCAACTCTCTGCAGACTAACACTCAGCCCACTTGTCCCTTTCTATTCCCCAGCTCTAACTACAGCAAGTGACAGGGTCCCTAACCTGAGGCTATCCCTGGCAACACTAACTAACCTGGTGGGGAATCAGGGCTAACTTGGACCTTAGGGCCGCAGGCCTAGTGCAGGGAGTCCCTGACTCCTGCACCCTACCTCCTTCCCTGGGCTGCTCCTGATTCTGACTGCCTAGCGTGGGCTTAGCGCGCGAATTGTATCCACTTGCCTGCCTGGAGATCCTAAGCCCTATTGGCTCCCTGGTGTCACATGGGGCATACAGAGGCTCATGGGATCTGTAGTCCCTGCTTAGAGCCTCCCCTAATAGGCTAGGGCTTCGCGGGCTTTTCTGGCTCTCTTCTGCGCATGTGCGAGTTCCCTGAAGTCCTCCCGGCGCTCCTAGCCCCTGCGCATGCGCAACGCACCTCACAATGGCGGCTCCCTGCTCTGTGAGCCGCCGGCGCCGCGGCAACGCGATCGCGGCCTTAGCGACGGCCCGATCGCGTGCCCGGCAACCGGCCTGCACTAGGGGGCAGCGCGTTAGTCCCTGTTCTAGCCCTACACTCGCGCGACCACTGCGCATGCGCGAGCTAACGCGCAATGGCGGCACCCTCTCCGCCCGGCTCCGAGAGCGCCGGGATGCCTGTGATGCCCTCACCTGCCAGATCTCCCGACGGGGCCGCCATTGGACTTGGCCCCCCGCACGATCGGCAGCCAGGTGAGGGGGGGGCTGACACTCTGGGGAGACCTGGCTACATATACTTTAGGTTAACAATGTATTATTTTCACAGTGGGGCACTTACAATAATTGATATTTACGAATTCTAGTTTCAAATACTGTACAATTTTAATTAAAACAAAATTATTTCAAAAAAAAATTATCACAGGTTTTCAGCACAAGGGTCGCGGCAAAAATGTCAAACCTCAAATTATGCATCATATGAATTAAGTCTTTAGACTTACGAAGCAGATTTTTAAAAAAAAATAGATTACTTTCTTGCACTAAAATTTTGCTGCAGAAAATAGTTTTTAAATAAAATTGTTACGACCTTTTTATTTGTGAAGCACCAACATTTTCTGCAGTGTGGTTTAAAGGGGGGCAGACTTATGTATATAACAAAAACTCTCTGGCGGGTTTCAGGGTCTGCTTTTTCATGCAACAGAGGGTCCGGTTCCGTGGCAGCACACACTTCTTTAGTATTAGAGAGATCTGTTTCCTGGGGATCTCTCTGGCAGCACAGTCCCTCTGTGCTCAAGAGACCCTTGCAGTTTGTGCAGCACACCAATTTGTGCAGCAGGTGCTTGATGAGTCCGGTGTGGGCTTTCTAATTGACTCTAGCTGCCATTAACCATCTCCCTGCTGGACACAATATGCAAATAAAAGTGTATATTTTGAGGAAGATTTTTACCCCACTGCTATTTTAATGTATAGGGCTTTGTAATGCACATAATCACAGGAATGGGCGGAACACTCCAAATCGATTCCCCGGAATTCCGCTGAATGTTTTGACAAAATATGTCCCGTTCTTAAAAATCCATCCAGAAATGGATTCCTCCCTGTCTCTGATGAAGACACTGCGGATTGGCCTTTTTGATTCTGATCCGTGGACCAAGGGAACTGGCAATTCCAAGGCAGATCTAAATCTACAAAAAAAAATCTCTCTACTCCTGAATTACAATTTCTCTTCTAAATTTGAATCCCCCTTTCTAACATCAGAGTGGCTTGCAGTACATTCCTCTGCATAGTTACAGGCTTTGCAGCCAGCAAAGGGATTGAACCTTTTGGGTGCCCAAGGATGTAGCTATTACATCATGGGGTCTGGCCCTTTCGAGCCCATGACATAGTAGCTGCATCATAATCTAATTGCTCTAATTGCATTTTTTCCCAGGGCATTCCACGTTCCTGTAGCACAATCTTACAGGAAGAGGACTTGGGGAAGTAGCCTGTTGTATTGTATTGTATTGTATGTCTTTATTTATATAGCGCCATTAGTGTACATAGCGCTTCACAGTAGTAATACATGTGGTAATCAAATAAATAACAGATAATATAAATAACAGATCATGGGAATAAGTGCTTTAGACATAAAAGTAACATTTCGGAAGAGGAGTCCCTGCCCCGAGGAGCTTACAGTCTAATTGATAGGTAGGGAGAACGTACAGAGACAGTAGGAGGGAGTTCTGGTAAGTGCGTCTGCAGGGGGCCAAGCATTATGTATCGTGTTCAGAATATCCACAGTGCTATTCATATGCTTCTTTAAGCAAGTGTGTCTTAAGGTGGGTCTTAAAGGTGGATAGAGAGGGTGCTAGTCGGGTACTGAGGGGAAGGGCATTCCAGAGGTGTGGGGCGTCCGTGAAAAGGTTTAAGGCGGGAGAGGGCTTTAGATCAAAGGGGGTGAGGAAAAGACATCCTTGCGAAGAACAGCAGAGTCTGGATGGTGCATACCGAGAAATTAGGATGAGATGTAAGGAGGGCAGAAGAATGTAAAGCTGTAAAAGTGAGGAGAAGAATGGAGTGTGAGATGCGGGATTTGATCGGAAGCCGGAGAGGGATTTGAGCAGTGGAGATGCTAGACAGATCTAGGAAAGAGTAGAGTGATTCTGGCAGCAGCATTTTAGGATAGATTGTAGGGGACAGGTGAGAGGAAGGGGCCGACAGCAGAGGTTACAGTAATCAAGATGGGAGAGAATGAGGGCCTGATTCAAGTTTAGGCAGTCGAGCAACAGAGGAAAGGGCGTATCTTGTTATATTGCGGAGGAAAAGCGACAAGTTTTAGAAATGTTTTGAATGTGAGGGGCGATGTGAGAGAGAGTCAGGTGATCCCTAGGCAGCGTGCTTGGGCTACTGGGTGAATGATTGTAGTTCCAACAGTAATGTGGAAGGAGGTGTAGGGCCAGGTTTGGGAGGAAGTAGAGAGCTCTGTTTTAGCCATGTGAGTTTAAAGCGTCGGAGGGCCATCCAGGATTATATAGCAGAGAGAATTCAGAAACTTTGGTTTGTACAGCAGGTGTAAGGTCAGGTGTTGAAAAGTATTTTGTGTGTCGTCGCATAGAGGTGATAATTAAACCCAAAAGATGTTATTTAGGTCACCTAGAGAGAGTGTGTACAGAGAAAAGAGAGAGGTCCCAGGACAGAGCCTGGGGTACCCCCACAGGAGATCAATAGAGAGGAGGAGGTGTTAGCAGAAGAGACACTAAAAGTACGATGAGAGGTAGGATGAGATCCAGGATAGAGCTTTGTTCCGAATACCTAGAGTATGGAGAATGTGGAGGAGAAGAGGGTGGTCCACTGTGTCAATGCTGCAGAGAGGGCAGTAATATGAGCAGTGTAATGACCTCTGTCTTTGGCAGTATGGAGGTCGTCAGTTATTTTAGTGAGGGCTTTTTCGGTGGAGTGAGCAGGGCGAAGCCAGATTGTAGAGGTCTAGGAGAGAAATAGTTGTTGAGAAAATGGAGCAAGCGAGGAATACAAGACGTTCAAGGAGTTTAGAGGCAAAGCAGGAGGGAGAAGGTCGATAGTTAGAAACAGGTAGGGTCAAGCTTGCTGTTTTTGAGTAATGCTATGACTGTTCATGTTTGAAGGAGGATGGAAAGGTTCCAGAGCAGAGGGAGGAGTTAAAATGTGTGTAAGCGTAGGGATTATAGTAGGAGCTAGAGGTTTTAGGATGGAGGGAATGGGTCAAGAGGGCAAGTGGTAGAGGAGAAGAGGCGATCAACAGCGACACATCCTCCTCTGAGACAGTGGAAAAAGAGTCAAGAGGCAGGAGGAGAGTTAGGAAGAGGTGTAGGATGGGGGAAAAACAGGGGATGTTCTGCCGTATGGATTCCACCTTTTCCTTAAAATAGTCAGCAAAGTCCTGGGACGGATATAGGAATGAGAGGCAGCTGAGGTTGGTTTGAGTAGAGTCTAAGAACAATAGAACGTCGGCGTGGGTTGACTTGTGTCATGTTGATTAGTGCAGAAAAGATAGACTTGTTTAGCTGCAGAGTTTGAAACAGATAGCTAATTTGTAGTGAAGGAAGTCTGCGAGAGTGTGAGACTTCCTCCAAGGCGTTCAGCGGAACGGTGTGAGGAACGCAGCATGCGCGTGTGGGTAATTTAGCCAGGGTCTAGGGTTATAAGGCTAGTGGCGGCAGAGGAAAGCGGGCATGTAGATCAAGAGACGAGGACCAAGACAGAGTTGTACTTTCTGACCAGGTTGTCAGGTCTGTAGCAGACTGAGAGAGGAAGGGAGGAGCGTAAAAGTGGCCTCAAAGTCAGTAGTTGAATAGAGCGCGATTCTGCAGAACCGGGGGTAGGATGGAGGTGGAGAAGTGGAGAAGCAAGATAAAGAGAATGAGATGAGATGATGGTCAAGAGAGGAAGGGGAAATGGAGAAATCAGAGAGAGAGAGTTTTTAGTGAAAACCAGGTCTAAGTAGTGGCCATCCTTGTGGGTGCTGGCTGCAGGCCACTGTTGAAGGCCAAAAGAAAGAGGTAAAGAAAGAAAGCGGGAAGCCAAAGAGAGAGGGGTCATCAATGTGGCAATTGAAGTCCCCAAGGAGAAGAACAGGGAGTCTGAGGAGAGAAAGAAAGAGAGCCAGGATTCAAAGGTGAGAGAGAAAGGAGAAGGGGGATGAGTAGAGGTAGTGTGGGCGATAGATACCGCCACGATGAACAGGAGAGAGAGAAGATGCTGGCAGTTGAGAGCCTCAAAGGAGGGAAGCAGATAGGGGGGATAGGAAGGGTTCGGTAATGGCAGAGCAGAGTAGAGCAGGAGCCCCACGCCTCCACCCCTGCCATCAGGGCGCGGAGTGTGGGAGAAGGAAAGGCCACCGATAAGAGGGCAGCTTCCAAGCAGAGTCAGACTGAGTGAGCCAGTCTCAGTTATAGCAAAGAGAAGCAGTGGAGTGAGAGAGAAAAAGAATCATGCACAGAGAGGAACTTGTTAGAGAGGGAGGGAGCATTCCAAAGGGCAGGAGAAAGGATGGGAGGAGGGTGGCAGGGGATGGGTATGAGGTTGGAGGGGTTGCACACCAGAAGGAATGAATTGCATGTGGGAGGCGAGGACGAGCGCAAGTAGAAATAAGACAGGACCGATTGGGAGAGATATCCCGCAGAAGCAAGGAGGAGAGACATGGCTAGAAAGAGATGTGTGAGAGGATTTGTAAGTGTTTTTTTAGTGCAGGGGATATAGCTTTGTGGTGTCAGAGGACGCAGGTAAGAAAGGAGTCATGTGAACTGAGAAGTGGTGACGAAGGAGAGATGGAGATATATGAATAGAGTTGAGACATACTGAGGCTGGTAAAAAGAAGTGATCATAATTGAGAAGAAGTGAAGTCACAGCAAATATAAATGGTAAAGGCAGCATCACAGCAGTAATGATGCAGTCTGGTATAGATGATATCCTCCTTTCCAGCGTAGTTCAAATGCAGGAATCAGAGGCAGATGGGGTGTCCACTTCTTCCTCACTTCTTTTGAACTTCCTTTTAAACTTCAGTTTCAGTAGTCATGCACTTATAATGGCCACACTTCCTTTTAAACTCAGTTTGTTATAGTCTGCCACTTATAATGGGCCACTAACTTCCTTTTAAACTTCAGTTGTTCAGTAGTCATGCCACTTATAATGGGCCACTAACTTCCTTTTAAACTTCAGTTGTTCAGTAGTCATGCCACTTATAATGGGCGACATAACTTCCTTTTAAACTTCAGTTGTTCAGTAGTCATGCCACTTATAATGGGCCACTACTTCCTTTTAAACTTCAGTTGTTCAGTAGTCATGCCACTTATAATGGGCCACTAACTTCCTTTTAACTTCAGTTGTTCAGTAGTCATGCCACTTATAATGGGCCTGACTTCCTTTAAACTTCGGTTGTTCAGTAGTCTGCCACTTATAATGGGCCACTTGGATATGGGCTGCAAGCAGACTAGCTGTTCTGATGGGTTATATAGGCCTAAAAGGTCACATGACAGGTGTGGTTCTGTCTGCTTAATTAGCACATCTGAGGCACCATCAAACAAATGTGTTTTCTACACTGTGTTCCCTGCCTAGGTGGCAACATTAATTTGATTAGGGGTAGACAGAAAACAGCATTCAAATATGGTTTTTACCTAGCATTGGATCACTTGCATATACTATATAATACACACAGCAGAGGCTTCAATGAGGATTTAGAGATGGATTTACCTAGCATTGGATCACTTGCATATTATATATATACAACACACAGCAGAGGCTTCATGAGGATTTAGAGATGGATTTTACCTAGCATTGGATCACTTGCATATACTATATAATACACACAGAGCAGAGGCTTCAATGAGGATTTAGAGATGGATTTTACCTAGCATGGATCACTTGTCTGTACTATATAATACACACGCAGAGGCTTCAATGAGGATTTAGAGATGGATTTTACACTAGCATTGGATCCACTTGCATATAATAAATACACACAGCAGAGGCTTCAATGAGGATTTAGAGATGGATTTTACTAGCATTGGATCACTTGCATATACTATATATAATACACACAGCAGAGGCTTCAATGAGGATTAGAGATGGATTTACCTAGCTCATTGGATCACTTGCTTACATATAAATACACACAGCAGAGGCTTCAATGAGGATTTTAGAGATGGATTTTACTGTCATTGGCTGATCGCTTGCTAGGAAGAGAAGAAGGATAAGATCCATTCGGGTAAGAGTTCCTTCCTTTAAACTTCAGTGTGTTCACTAGCATTGCCACTTATAATGGGCCATTTGATATGGGCTGCAAACTGTTCATACTACTGTTGGGTTAAGTACGTTCGGGTACATATCTTTTTTTTTTAACATATTTTGTGTTGTTGCTATTAATGGGCACTTAAACACAGTTCCTTGTGCTTTTTCTTTATGATGTTGCAATCCGGAGACCTTAGCCTCCAAATCATAGGCTTTTGACTGAAATGAAGATGGCCGCCATTTTCCCACCAACATGTCAATGGCATGAAGCTTTAGTGATAAACGCTTATTTTAGCATTTTAATGATAGAGGGAGGAAGAGGTGTGGTGAGTGAAACAATGCTGTTATATTTTTAAGAATTTCAAATGTTTTACCTGCTACAGTGCTTTTTTTTTTATAACCTGGCATTAGAAAATGACTTATTCTAAAACTGTATGAGCTTTACCACTTTATACTTTACACTAATACTGCTCTAAAGTATAAAAATATAGAATTTATAATCTGAATCTAATGGTAAAAGTAGTTACATCATATTCAGAATAATCAACTGGGAAAGCATCTTTAAAGTGTTTCTGTCTTTGTTATGTCTTCTAATTTACTTAGTAATTAATATTTCAACATTGGGTAAAAAAAGGTTTTGAAAGATTTGAAAATGGGGTCGGAACCTGCGCATCATTTGTAATTAATTTGTAAACCTCAAATTCAATTCTATTGTACATTTTTAGGCCAATGTGATTGAAAGTATTATTACTAACAGGCATTTCAAATGAAGCGTGATGATACTATGTGTATCCTGGGTAAATTAAGTGATATAGATTCTGCAAAATATCTGTCTTTAACACTAATTAACTGAGGAGATATAAGCTTCCTTTTTTACTACAAACCAAACACAGACAGAGTATCCCATTGATTGGGAAAGCAAAACCGCTCAATCACGTTGGTAAAGTTAGGACAAAATTTAAACAAGCATTTAGCAATGTTTGCTTTCTGTTCTTGTCTCTTGCTGGCCCAAATGGCCTTTTAACTGAGGAGGACTGGCTTCCGTTCTGATTTACACAGCCAAGGTCACCTTACTCATACACTCACAGGCAAAGTCATAAACCCGCTCCCAATACCTGCTGTCATAACTAGCTTGAAATACTTGGGGTCCCTACAAACCAAGACATTGCACAGCCATGACAGTAACTTAAAACCCAACCTATACCAGGACCACCTGATACAACCAAATAAAACCTTCTCTTGTATATACTTTTCCACGCGGGGCATTGCAAAATTAAAAAATAAGAGAGCACTTTGGGAAGATTAGGTAACTTTGAACTAT
The DNA here is from genome assembly GCA_036426205.1 of Ascaphus truei. Lineage (NCBI taxonomy): Eukaryota > Metazoa > Chordata > Amphibia > Anura > Ascaphidae > Ascaphus > Ascaphus truei. The sequence continues at coordinate 92,680,865 of CM071571.1, read as the reverse complement.
TAGGGTTTTAGAGAGAGTTCTCTATTTCATTCCCTTCAACCATGGGATTTTCATTTAATGTAACCATGATTGTTATCATAACTGTGCCCAGGACACCCTTGAAAATGAGAGGTAACTCTCATGTATTACTTCCTGGTAAACATTCTATAACATGTAGCACTATTCCCGTACCTGGGACAGAACTACCAGTCTGCTATTACCTGTATGGCAACCAGGAGGCCTGAGCCTCCACCACTGGACCCTGGTGTGATATCGGGTTTGTCTCGGTGCAGCACCTCCACCGCAAGGGATTCCAACATGGGTGGGATATGCCCCTTAACAGGAACAATAACAAGAATACACACAGGCAGGTATATAAAACAAACTTTACTGAACACAGTATAGAGGTACCCTGTACCACACAGTCTGATAGGCCCAACCCAGTACCACACAATGAGTGTCCCCAAAGTACATAGGGTGCTTGGCACCAATACTCTGATGTCCATTTCCCCCAATGTCAGGGCCCACCCTGATGTGTAGTTAGACTAACGCTATATCCTGTGAGATGTTGGTGCACTAGAGTTGGGTACCTGCCAAGTACTCCAGTACTCGTCGTGCGGCCGACTTGGCAACAGGATACGCAGATCGAGCGACGTCTTAGAATTGCCGTCCGCCTTGGCGTGGGTGAATTCCAACATGTAATATCACCATACATGTCTGTTACCATTGGATGGTCCGGTCTCGACACAGGCCGCGATCACCACCTGCAGCCGCTCTTTATTTGTCACTGACACTTAGGCATAAATGGGTGAAGCATCCTATCTAATGGGGCCTTCCCCGCAGCAACCACAAGCTACTGTGAGTCGGAGCCTAGCTGGGGCCTAGGGGGGGAGATCTGGCCTAGTCCAGGGAGGCACTGCTCCCTGGACACTACCAGCCTCCTCTCGATCCCTCTTCTGACTGCGTGGTATCTCAAGCACACCCAAATGTATTCTGTGTGAGCAGGAATCCTTCCGTCCTATTTGCTTTAGCTGTGCATGTGGTAAGCCCGCTCCTATGCTGCTGGGTCTTTTATTTGTGGAAGCTACTGTAATGGCCGCCGCTATATGCCTCCTGCCATCTCGCGCATGCGTGAGGTGGAGCAAGATGGCAACGCCACTCGAATATCTCTGCTCATGCGTGAATTTCTTCTACATCTCAACACACTAACATCACATGGCGTCCCGCGATCATTGTGTGCAGCAAAACTCCCGGTGACCGGTCGCCCAGCGCAACCTCCCTCATCTCAGAGACTAACAGCCATCCCCCTCACGCAGCCAAGGTAATAGGGGACCTGGCTACAAATAAATAACTCGACTTCCGGGCTGGTGCTCTCTGGCAATGTTATTTTTTCTACTGCTCACTGCCTTGTACTTATACCTAAAAGGTCTCTCAATCATGCGTGTCACTGCGGTGGCCTAAGCTGAGATAACAAACAATTATGCAAGTTCCTAATTTGGTGAATTTTTACATTTACGTAGGCAAAGAATTGCGAAGATATAAACTTCACACAAACCGCCAACCTTGATATCTAACTAGACTTGCCACTAACTCTTTGTGAATGTTTCAGGAAAAATGGGCTTTTTTGTATAATGCTATGTAGCCCCGAGGTAAAATTTGAATCCCTGGCCCCTCCCGCGGTGCCGTGAGGTAGCGGGTGCCGCCGGAGGCTGCGACGGACCCCCGGCACTTCGCGAGGGTGGGGGGCCAGTGCAGGGAGCGGTTGCGGCTGGTTTGCCGGGACGCGATCGGGCCCGTCGCTAGGCCGCGATCGCTTGCCCACGCGGCTCGTCGGCTAGAGAGAGTGCGCCGCCATTGCGCGTATGGTTCGCGCATGCGCAGGAGGCGGTCAGCGCGCGTAGGACTCCAGGGCTAGGGAGAGGTCGCGCAGAGTAGGGAAGGATAGGAAGTGTGAGGCGGCCATTAGGGGTTCGCGCATGCCGAGGGAAGCGCCGCACGCGCCCCCAATGCTTAGGCAGCCCCTGGGAACACAATTCCCAGAGGCTTAGGGAGACAGCCATCAGGTGCCTAGTGTAGTCCAATGGGCTGAAGGAAGCTCACCCGGAAAAGAGATACATTTCCCGGGCTTTGCAACAGTCAGTCAGCAAGGAGAAGGAAGGAGTAGGAGGGTGCAGGGAGCGCGTGGCTCCTGCAATCAGGTAAGGGTCCTCCCTAGGTTCCCCAGGCAGGCCCCAATTCCCGGGTAAAGGGCAGGGGGTACTGAAGAGGGACGCCTTAGCTAGGGAGGGTACCCTTGAGTGTGGAAGGTGCCTGGTTTTGGCAGTGTCGCAGCGGAAGAGCTTGGGCACTGTCAAAGAGGCACAGTGTGCAACAGTTGGTGGTTGCTGCGGGATCCAGGGGCCTGTGTGTATTGCACTGCCTGTGAGTAGTGTCGCTGTATGCGCTGGGCACAATGCGTGCAGTGTGTGCGTGTGTTCAGCTGCGGTGAGCTAGTTAATAGCTAGTTGTTAGTTACAGTTAGGACTGGGTAGCTGGGGAAGGGGGCAGGTTATGTCCACAGGCCCTAGGAGTTTCCCTCAAGCCATCCTATGTTGCGGTTTCTCAGGACAGGCCCTAGTTGGGTTGCTGTCACTCAAGCAGTAGTCAGTGATAGGAAAGGCGGTTGCTGTTCCCAACGTGGTGGTGTTGCCGTTTTCCGGTTGCAGTTCCGTTGAAGCGTGGCTGGACCCTCGTTGGGGTCCACCGGCAGAGTACCTGGAATAAGGATCAACGGACGTCTGACCCTTTGAGAAGTGGTTCGGTCCCGAGCATCGGATGTGCTCGGAAGGTATCTTTGAAGTAATAATGTGCACAACTGGCCCTACTTAATAATAGTGACTGCGCAGTCACCCACGAACCTCCTTAGGAGTTTACGAGAAGACATTGGGTGTGGGGTGATCACAGGACACTTGGTTGGGGAACACCAGACATTGGGTTGAGGTGATGCGGGTAGAGCATCTGGTATGTGATGTTATGTAATGTGTTATATGTGTGTTAAGTAAAGAGTTAGTTATTGGTTATCGTATACGTGTGTTATGTTATTTCTTACTCAGGGCTATCTTTCCTAACGGGGGATCCTGGGTAAGTGGAGGCGCTGCACCAAGTAAGGGTAAGGGTTTCCCCAGGCTCCCAGCTAGCGGAGGCTCAGATCTCCTGGAGCCACACAGGTTATGCAGTACCAGTAGTCCCTTAGAGCAGGTGTGTTGCAGGGAAAGGGACCGGTTAGACCACGAGGGGCCAATGTGAGATTGGGTGGGTCGGCCGGTTCACAAAAAGGGCTACATTTGGAGGCGCTGCTGAGAGATCATACCTGGGGTGCCCTGTACTTGTTTTTGCTAAATTGTGTCCTATTTTTGTTCCACCATGTGGGTGCTCTCAAAGCAGGAGGTCTACGCGTGGGCCTTGAAAGTAAACGTGAATCCTAACCGCGTGGTTGCCGTGGGGGCAGTCCCGGCTGGCGTGCCCTTGTTAGATGTCCAGGCGCAGGTTCGGAAGCTCCCTGGACTGTCGGGTACGTGGGTCAGAGGGCGAAGGTATGATGACACCGTGCAATGGAGTACTGTCCTGATATATGTAGGCCAGACCCTAAGCGAGGAAGATGGCCCTAAGTTCTTAAAATTGCCCGGGGGTCCGACTGATGGGTGCCCCTTTATCTACCCTGACTTGGCAGTTTCTACCTGCATCGAGAGCCCTATAGACAGTGACCGTGAGCCCCACCTAAAATGGCGGCTCCCGCCAAATCAAAATGGCACGTGTGCGGCTGACTGCCAGCATGCACAGGAAAATGTTGCAACCCTTCTCCCAGGACTGGCGGGAAAGCCAGAGCCCCGCCCCCACACTGTGAGTGACTCAGAACAGAGTTTGCAACATTCCCCAAAAGACTGTGCTGCTTTTCCTCTAGAGTCCACCAGGGGGAGGGAGTGTCGTGAGCAGAAATCAGCCAACTCTGTTCCCCCTAAGGAAAGCAAGGGATGCCGAGAAAAGCACCCTTGGCTGTATAGAATCGTACGGGCCCCCCATTTAGACTTGTCAATGGCGGTGTGCCAGTGTGCATTAAGAGACTGGAAGGCGGAGCTCCAGAAGTTGGGACCCCAGATGTCGGTTCCAGACCCGGTTCCCGAGCAAGAACCACAGATCCCGGAAGGCCAGGGTAAGGTGTTTATACCCCCGCCCATGTGTGGTGATTCTAGCGACCAACCGAGCGTGGTGATGCGCCTGCCGGCGGACCACTCCAGTGAGGTCACCGAGGCAACCACCTCAACTGAAGCAGACCATGATGTGGGCCCGTGTGCCCTGCAACTGTCAGTTCGGCCTACCACCGAGGTACCAGCGGTCCCAGGCTTGGGATCAGTACCTGCCGACAACGACAGGGGTAAGTTGACTGCCCCAGGGGTGTCGGGTGTGAGCTCCCCGGTGATCGTGGAGCCTGGTGACTCCAGAGGTAGGGTCACCCGGGCGATGGGCTCACCCCGTCATCGCGTCCTGGTGGAGGTGTCTCCCCCAGAAGATCTCTGCGGATTGTGGAATGAACTCGACCTCATGAAGGTATCCGGTGTAGCGGACCGGAGCGACACATACTCCTGCACGAGGAGTCTCCAAGCTTGGCCTTCTCAAGACCCGGGCCTACCCGAAGAAGTGGTGCCGTCCGCGGAAGAAGTCACCGTTAAAGGGATTGTTGGAGCGGACAAAGACTCTGTTGAGACCGCTCTGGTAGTTGTGGCCTCTCCCAGGTGCGCGATGGAGCGCTATGTTCGCCATGTGGTGGACCGAGGAAAGAGACTGAGCCTCCCTGTCTCCCGTGAGACGAGACCGGAGGATCCGGCAAGGGTCGATACCCAGGACCCCTTACTATTTTTTTCGCGAGGGGGAGGCGGTGTTTTGACAGAAGGGACAGGTCTTGAGCTCCAAAAGACTCACATGAGTCAAGGTGGGATACCCTCACCCAGTCTGTTAGGGGCACTCCAATCTGAGACTCAGCTGGCCTCGGGTATCCATGGGATGATGTTGGGTACAAATGGGGAATTGCTTGTATGTGATGTATCGGTTACAATGCATTTTCCATTATATAACAACATGTATGGTTGCTACCCAAGCGAGGGCGTTGGGATTCTGCGAGGGGGAGAATGTAGCCCCGAGGTAAAATTTGAATCCCTGGCCCCTCTCCGCGAGTGCCGTGAGGTAGCGGGTGCCGCCGGAGGCTGCGACGGACCCGCCGGCACTTCGCGAGGGTGGGGGCCAGTGCAGGGAGCGGTGCAGGCTGGTTGCCGGGGACGCGATCGGGCCGTCGCTAAGGCCGCGATCGCGTTGCCACCGGCTCGTCGGCTAGGAGAGAGTGCGCCGCCATTGCGCGTAGGTTCGCGCATGCGTCCTAGTATATTGGAAGCTATTAAGGGCCATGATCTTGAGAAATTTAAGACCCCTATTGAGTACAGTTTTTCTGACTTTGGTCAGAATCCACTGTAGACAAATTAAAAATGCCTTTGTCTATGGGAATCCTAGACTTGAGTCTCTTCTCTTTTGACTCTGGGCTCCTGCTCTCGTTCCTCATCTGGTAATGATCTTTTATTTTCGATTTCCCTACATGGCTGTTTACATGATCCTGTCTCCTCTCCTTTCTCCTTTTTTGTTTCTTTTTATCGGGGAAAATCTGCTCCTCAGCATTCTAAAAAACGGGAGCCGGATGGGACCTCAGTGGAGAATTACTGTGATACTTCCCTTTTGTCTATTATCCTCTTTATCTTGGACCTGGTCTATTATCAGTGGGTGGAGGTTTTGTTTTATGGTCTCTATCTTTATCAGAAATATTCTGGCTAGAGTTTGTTCTATAATCCGTATATTATATAGTCAACTCTTCTATCACTAGATCTATTTTGATAGTGATCCTGCCTCCTATTATTGGACACACCCACTGTTTTTTGTGCGGGTCCTCTTTTGCCAGAGCCTCTGTTCCCAGATGTATGTTGGTCCTTTTGGCACCATAATTGGGGAATGTAAATTATCTACTACTCACCTGCCTCTTTCCTCTTCTCCTTTTTTTGGCCCAGTCTCTTTCTTTCCCAGAATCATGAGCGAGTAACTCTATACTTCCAATCTTGGAGCAATCTTTATCTATTACTAAAGGTTCCATGATTTTATCTCTTTCAGTAATTCCTTTTTCAATTAATAAAAAATAGACTGTTACGCTCAAAAATTAATTAAACGCATCAAGTCTCTGGATTGTCATTGCTCATTTTCCTGTAACCCCCCCCATGCTGGTGCAAACACTTCGTGTATAAGGTCCCCTTGATTCTTGCAAAACCAGTGCAGCCATCTGTATCCTCGAGCCACGGCATGTATCCTTCACTGCCCCGCACAGCCACGAGCCCCTCAATGCGCGCCTCCTAGGAGCGTGTGACCGGACTGTGACGTCATCATCGGGCGACTCCATGAGGAGAAGCGGCACGTGACAAACTTGCTGGTGCAACGGAACTCCAGCTTAGGCCTTAACACGCCTGTTTTGTACCCTTCTCGGGACATTTCCAGCAAAGGACTGACGTGCGCATCGTCCTGAGAAGGAGCGAGACGGCTTTTGAAACCACCAGCCGGTTTGATGACTGTCTGATCCCCTCCGCACCCTACAACTGAGTGAGGGAGTTGCCGTTTGCAAGCCGTCGATACTGGTGTGGTATACCAATTCCCAACTGCACATTTTTTTATTATATGTATGTAAGACGAACTTAATTCTTATTTGAGTAAAATTGACTTTTACTAATACTTCACTATGTGCGTTGTGCGCCTTGTTTTCCTGTCTTTTCTATTAGCTCCTGGGTGTCGAGACACCCCCAAGAAAGGCTGCAGACGCATTACTAGTAATTTTCTCTACATTTAAGGTTGATAATTTTGTTTAATTCACTGTGCACTGTTCACTGTTTAATGCTTCACTAATTATCAGCTGCGCACTAATCACTTATTCGTATATAGTTCATAGAGTAAGTTGAACCTGACTTCTGTTGGGGTGACTACTGCAAGTTGGACCCAACTTCCAGGTGTGCACTACTGGGGCAGGTCCCATCCACTGACAGGCTCGGGACGGAAATCCTAAATCTGCTGCCCAATGATTCAAAAGGTGAACATGAAAAGTAAAGGTAGATTGCAACTGAATGAAAATTGGAAAGAGATTGCTCAACTAGCAACACAATGACTGTATCCAGGGTTGGAGCTGCCAATAACTTGTATACTGATCACAAAAGTGTATCTCACTGCTGACCTCATTGGTCAGGTCCCATGTGTTTTTCCTACAATGCTAATTTTGAAAGCCCCTCTTCATGCTTAATTATACCAGGTTTACAAAAAGCTTTTATTATTTGGAGAAATTGCCTTAATGCTGTTTTGCAGCTTGCAATGAAAATACAGCCTGGAGCACTTAGAGTAACGACAAGAGCGGTTCCCATCATCCGTGTAATGACTTACCCAATCATTAAAGAGAACTGAATTATTGCAATTATTTACTTGGGACCGTTTTTATAGCATGAATTACCCCCTATAAGAGGGGAACATTGGGCTGGGAAATACTTATTTCTTGTTATAGGTAGCAGTTTTAATATATGCAACACTGCACAGCGTAATATATTAGACAGAAGGATCTGAGCTTACAGCCTATTTTCTTGGCAGTAAGACTTAAGATGTGATTCACCCCATAAAAGTTCCAGCTGTTTTTTTATTTTATCGAAATATAAAAATTGGCAACATGTTCAAAAACAGAGGGTATTTGTCAATAGCAGGATTTGTTTGAGTAAAGGCTCTTTGTCAGTTCTCAGGGCTGAATATTATTCCTCATTATGGGGTTTATTATGTAAGGTGAGAGAATGGTTTTGGTGATCTCGCACGGAAAACCTATTTGAAGTCAACAAAGGATATTAGAATATTGACAAAATATTATCTAGCTGTAGCCCTTTTTGTGAACCGGCCGACCCACCCAATCTCACATTGGCCCCTCGTGGTCTAAAACCGGTCCCCTTTCCGCTGCAACACACCTCTCTATAGGGACTCAACTGGTCCTGCATTAACCTGTGTGGCTCCAGGGAGATTCTGAGCCTCCGCTAGCTGGGAGCCTGGGGAAACCCTTACCCTTACTTGGTGCAGCGCCTCCACTTACCCCAGGAATACCCCGTTAGGAAGATAGCCCTGAGTAAGATAAATAACATACCACTATACTCCAAACCAATACACTACTCTTTACTTAACACCATATAACACAATTACATAACATCACATACCGATTCTCTATCCCCGCATCCACCTCAACCCAATGTCTGGTGTTCCCCACCAATTCTCCTGTTGATCACCACACACCCCAATGTCCCGTAACTCCTCGGAGTCGTGGGTGACTGCGCAGTCATTAATTACTAGGGCCAGGTGCCATATATACTTCAGATACCTTCGCGCACTCCGATGCTCGTAAACCGGCCGGACCGCGACCCACTCCCAGGGTCAGACTCCGTCGATCGTTATCCAGGTACCGCCTCGGTGGACCCCACGAGGGCCCACCCGCTTCACGTGAACTGCAACCCGAACAACGGCAACACAAACCACGTGGGAACAGCACCGCCTCCTATACTGACTACTGCTTGGTGACACAGACCTAACCTAGGCCTGTCCCTTAAACCCAACCTAGGATGGCTTGGGAAACTCCTAGGCCTGTGGACATAACCTTCCCCCTTCCCCCCAGCTACCCCCAGTCCTACTGTCAACTAAACAACTAGCTATTACTAGCTGTCACCTGCAGCTGACACACCGCACACACTGCACGCACTGTGGCCCGCTCATACAAGCGACACATACTCACACAGCTGCAATCACACAAGCACGCCCTGGATCCCTCAGCACCACACTTCTTGCACACTGTGGCCTCTTTGACAGTGCCCACACGCTCTCTCCGCTGCGACACTGCCAAACCATCACCTTCCACACTCAAGGGTCCCCTCCCTAGCTAAGGCGTCCCTCTTCAGTTCCACCCCCTGCCCTTTACCCCGGGAATTGGGGCCTGCCTGGGAACCTAGGGAGGACCCTTACCTGATGCAGGAGCCACGCGCTCCCTGCACCACCCTTCCTACTCCTTCCTTCCTCCTCTGACCTGCTGACTGTTGCATAAGCCTCAAGGCCCGGGAAATGTATCTCTTTCCGGCTGAGCTTCCTTCAGCCCCTATTGGGCTCACTCAGGCCACCTGATGCCTGTCTTCCCTAACCTAAGCCTCCTGGGATGTGTAGTGTTCCCAGGGGCTGCTACAGTCAGTTGGGGATCTGCGTTGCCGGCGCTTCTCGCGCATGTCTTCACAAATTTGTGAGAAATTTAACCCTTAAACGACATTTTATTAAAAATGAGAATGATAATCCACAAGTAGTGAAGGAAAAGGTGTCCTCACCCAAAAAAATAGATTTGAATACAGAAGATATGGTTTGTAGACATACTACCTTCAAAAAGAGGTCTAAATTTTACCCTGCACAATCTAAAGGGCACCATATTGATACCTTTTTTAATATGGTGCATGATGACTTTTCCAGACTGGTGAAAACTTTTAAATCAGGAGATCTTAAACATAATTTAAGTCAACAAGAAAACCTAGCCCTAAAAGTGTTTGAGGAATAACGATGATCTTATCATTAGACAGGCAGACAAAGGGGGTGGTGTGGTGCTCCAAAATCGTAAAGATTACGAAATGGAAGCCCACCGCCTCCTTTATGATACATCCTTCTATAAGGTACTTGAGAAGGACCCTACTAGTGAGTTCATTATCCTTTTGAAGGAACTTTTGGATCAAGCCCTCTCTGACACTGTGATTACACAAGCTGAGTTTGATTTTTTGTTTAACCTTTCTCCCAAAATACCAATTTTTTATCATTTGCCCAAAGTCCATAAGTGTATTTCCAACCCACCTGGCCGTCCCATTATCTCGGGAATAGATTCCTTGACTGCGAATCTTTCACAATACGTAGATTTTTTTCTACAAACATATGTTACCCAATTGCCATCCTATCTGAAGGACACATCTTCAGTCCTCCTTGCATTTCAGGACTTTGACTGGAAGAGCACATATAAATGGATTACGTGTGACGTACAGGCGCTCTATACACACATACCACATGACAAAGGACTGCAAGCAGTCAAATTTTTTCTGGAGGCAGATACCACTCTACATCACCTCAACACAGAGTTCATTTTGAAATCAATTGATTTCATACTGACCCATAACTATTTTTTGTTCTTGACAGAGTTCTTTATATAGGTTTGCAGAACTGCTATGGGTACTAGATTTGCCCCCAGTTTCGCAAACCTGTATATGGGTCAGTGGGACCTACAGAGCATCTGGAACAACAACCCCTTTAGCCAATAGATCATCATCTGGCGTCGCTATATAGACGACATCCTATGTGTATGGGAAGGGGATGAGTCGTCCATATGTTCTTTCCTCTCTTATCTTAATACCAACGATAGAAATTTGGTCTTTACACATGTGTCTAACCCACATAGTATTAATTTTCTAGATCTGCAATTAACAGCATTGGACAATGGGAACATTTCAACCAAGGTCTATTTTAAAGAAATCGATGCCAATAATTTACTAATGGCAAGCAGTAACCATAAAAAATCATGGATTACGAATATTCCCAAGGCCCAATTTATTCGCATTAAGCGAAATTGCAGTGAGGACCAAGATTTCGAGACACAATCCAAATTATTGTTTGACAAATTTTTGGAGAGAGGGTACTCTAGTGCTAGTTTAACTAGAGATCTTGATGTAGTCCGATCTATGGATAGGCAACTGATGCAAGTACCTAAAATAAAAGAAAAAGCCAGAGATCAAAGCAATTTATTGGAAGTACCTTTTATCACCACTTATAATTCAATGAATAAAAAAATTGAAAATATTATAAGAAGACATTGGGCCATTTTAAGTTCTGACCCAGTACTGAGTAACCATATATCAGATATTCCCAAATTTACATATAGAAGGGCAAAACATTTAAAGAATTCACTAGCACCCAGCGACGTGGGCTCTGCCCGCGCGAAACCAATTATAAAGACCTGGCTTGGCGATAAACCAATAGGAAACTTCCAATGTGGGAAGTGTTATATATGTAAATATCTACATACTGAGAGAAAAACTTTTAAATCTTTTACTACTGGTGAGATTTTTGATATTGACTCTTTTATAAACTGTAATTCGACCCATGTGGTCTATATGATCAATTGTGAATGTGGCCTGCAATACATTGGTCGTACTAAAAGATGCCTAAAGACTAGGATACAGGAGCATATTAGAAATATCAAATCAGGTTATGAGAAGCATAGTCTTTCCCGTCACTTTGCATTACACCACAATAAAGATCCCTCAAAATTATTGTTTAGAGGTATAAAAGTGGTCCCTAGAGCAAGAAGGGGAGGCGACAGAATAAAAAGTCTCTCATACCAAGAAACATTCTGGATTTACCAAATGAACTCCTTAACCCCTAAGGGGTTCAATGAAGATATTGACATTTGGTCTCTGTATTAGTCAGGCATCCCCTTGCCCCCTACTTTCACATATGCTGATTGATCTGCTGCTGGACACGATTATCTATGTCTCTAATTGTGTTTTCTCTCTTTCAGAAACTCATTTAACGATCATTTAATTTTAGACCATATCTATGCATTTTATATTGTATTTTATTATTGAGTGTATAATGATTTTATTGTATGTTCTGTTTTTTCTTATGACACTGTTGTATTGCAGTTTGTATAGAGCTAGTTGCTGCAGCTTTAATTTTCTAAGCAGTAACATGACACCATAAGTCCAATTTAGGATTGCTGGGAGTATATATATGTGTATACCCCCCCCCATCTGCATATGTTTCCTGAAGAAGTAATCACGAGTTACGAAACGCGTTGGAGGGTGTCATTGCTCATTTTCCTGTACCCCCATGCTGGTGCAAAAGATGAGGAACGAGAGCAGGAGCCAGAGTCAAAGAGAAGAGACTCCAAGTCTAGGATCCCCATAGACAAAGGCATTTTTAATTTGTCTACACGTGATTCTGACCAAAGATCAGAAAACTGGTACTCAATAGGGGTCTTAATTTCTCAAGATCTAGTGGCCCTAATGAGCTTCCAATTAATAGTGATCTTCA
>CM071571.1:92644514-92668645 GCA_036426205.1 Ascaphus truei | reverse complement strand
TTTGCAAAACACTCGTGTTAAGGTCCACTTGATTCTTGCAAGAAACCAGTCGCAGCACATCTGTATCCGAGCCACGGCGGTATTCCTTACTGCCTCGCACACAGCGAGCCCTGCAGGCGCCTCTAGGAGCGTGTGAAGGACTGTGAGTCTCATCATCGGGCGCTCCATGAGGAGAGAGCGGCACGTGACAAACGTGCTGGTGACAGACTCCAGCGGAGGCTGCTATACGCCGGTGTGGGACCCTGTGCTCCGGGACGATTTCCAGCAAGGACTGACGGTGCGCATCGTCCTGAGAAGGAGCGAGAGCGGCGTTTTGCGACCACCAGCCTGGTTTTGATGATGCTGATCCCCTGCACCTACAACTGAGTGAGAGGAGTGCCGTTTGCAAGCCGTCGACTGGTGTGGTATACCCAATTACCAATGCACATTTTTTATTATATTGATGTAAGCAGAACTTAATTCTTATTTGAATAAAATTGACTTTTAACTATACTTCACTATGTGCGTTGTGCGCCATGTTTTCCTGTCTACTCTATCAACTGCCTGGGTGGGCCCCCATCCACCGCCGGACCCCCGCTCAAGATAGAGAGCAAACTCACTTCCCCAGTCCCTATCTGCAAGGCCGGCAGGAAATGCCCCTTACCAACCTATGCCCCCCGAAGTCTAAAGAGGTACCTCAAAGCAGGTGGCCCTTCAGGTCAGTTTCTTGGTCTGGAGTGGTGTCCGCTTAGGGGCCAGCCTCTGGCAGGTTCCTGGGTTTGCTGCACCCCAGAAGAGAGGTCTGGTCCCCTGATGTCTTTATATCAACACATCGTCATGCCTGTGTGCTCAAGAATCTCTGGGTTTGTTTCCAGCAGGAGGTTTTTACCCTTGTCTGATTAACCAGGTGGAGCTGGTTAATTGTCTACTGCAATTAACCAGCTCCCTGCTGGATTCCACGGACCAGTAGAGGCTTATTTTGCAGCTTTATTTAAACTGCAATAAGTCCCTGTTACAGTTTCAAACATGGTTTTGGTTCAAAAAAATTTGGGAAATGTAATAAAAGTAATATAACTGAAAAATGTAAAGTCAATTAAAAAAGATATGGAGAGAAAACCCCACCTGCTTAATACTTCACTGGGTTATCCTATTGGCTAATCTGCTTCCGGGTCCCCTGTTGGTCTCCACTCCAGGCTTATTCAGATACCTTTCTCATTGGCCACCATCTCCCCCATCCTGCTCAACCCGATAGGCCTGCTCCCAACCCCCTGCATATCATTATCCAGGTACTGTCTGTATGCCTGATTGCTTACTAGTGTGAGATATTTCCTCTTCATAGAGAGAGTACACATCTGCGGCCGGTGACCCTATTCTTGCTTGATGCATGTCCCCTGCACAGATTCACAATAGATTAAGACCCCCACTTTGCTCAAGAGATGCTTCTCCGCTCTCAGAGAATACAGTGTTTTCTACCCGCTTTCAAATCACAGTGCTGGGGACACAAACATTACCTCTCCCTCCAATACATCCACTGGGGGGCCCAAGTTCCTCCCAATGTTGGCCCTCTCCTGTCACTCCCTCACCCCAGAGGAGATGGGTGTGATAAGTGGCGCGGTCACTAGGCGCGGGTGAGAAAGTGCCTTCTGCAGATGGGTCATAGGAGAAAGACATAACGGCAACAAAGCACCACGCAAAGGGTATGGATGGACTACCAGAATCGCCGACCCCGAGCACAGATGTTTGCCAGTAAAGTGAGGCGGAATGACTGAGGATGACAAAATGCAGAAAATGTGGGGGTGAACATGAAATAGCGTCATGCCATCCAACCCTCCTACCACTTTGCAATTCCAAGGATTCCAGGCCATTAAGTCCTGGGTCCACCATTCCCCCTTATCAACATCTCCATGGGACTCAGACCATGGCTAGTTCTGCGTCTCTGTTTCATCCCCCCCCCCCTCCTCCGCACAAACTCACTGATTCCAGATTATGACCGAATGGGCCACAATTTATATATATCAGATTAAGGAGCCCCGATGATGACGTCACAAGTCCGGGTGTCACACGCTCCTAGGAGGGCCTGCAGGGGTCGCTGTGTGTGCGGGGGGCAGTGAAGGATACATGGCTGGCTCGGGATACAGGATGGCTTCACTGGTTCTTGCAAGAAAGAATCAAGGGGACATTACAATGAAGTTTGCAAGAAGGCGTGGTGGGGGGTACAGGAAAATGAGCAAGACACCCTCCAGAGACTTGATGCGTTTAATTATTTTTTGAGCCGTAACAAGTTGTTCTTTTATTAATTGAAAAAGAATTACTGAATGGAAAGAGATTATAAAATCATGGAACCTTTAGTAATAGATAAAGATTGCTCCCAAGATGAAGTAGTAGAGTTACTCGCTCATGATTCTGGGAAAGAAAAGAAAGAGACTGGGCCCAAAAAGGGAGAAAAGAGGCAGAGTGTAGATAAACCGGGGATCTTCACAAATTTGTGAGAAATGTAACCCTTAAACGACATTTTATTACTGTATCAAGTACTAGCACTATGATTAATTACTGCTGCTGACTCACTAGCACATTGTTTCCATAATAGCCTGCCATCCCCCTCCTCCACTTTGCAATTCCATGGATTCCAGGCCATTGCAAGTCCTGGGTCCACCATTCCCCCTTCATCACATCTCCATGGGACTCAGACCATGGCTTAGTTCTGCGTCTCTGTTTCATCCCCCCCCCTCCCTCCGCCACAACTCACCTGATTCCAGATTATGACCGAATCCTGGGCCACAGTTTATATATCTTCAGATTCATGGAGCGCCCGATGATGACGTCACAGTCCGGTCACACGCTCCTAGGAGGCGCCTGCAGGGGCTCGCTGTGTGCGGGGCAGTGAAGGATACATGCCGTGGCTCGGGATACAGATGGCTGCACTGGTTCTTGCAAGAATCAAGGGGACACTTACACGAAGTGTTTGCACCAGCATGGGGGTACAGGAAAATGAGCAATGACACCCTCCAGAGACTTGATGCGTTTAATTATTTTTGAGCGTAACAAGTCTATTTTATTAATTGAAAAAGAATTACTGAAAGAGATTAAAATCATGGAACCTTTAGTAATAGATAAAGATTGCTCCAAGATTGAAGTAGAGTTACTCGCTCATGATTCTGGGAAAGAAAGAGACTGGGCCAAAAAGGGAGAAAGAGGCAGAGTAGTAGATAAATTTACATTCCCAATTATGGTGCCAAAAGGGACCAACATACATCTGGGAACAGAGGCTCTGGCAAAAGAGGACCCCACAAAAAACGTGGGTGGTCCAATAATAGGAGGCAGGATCACTATCAAAATAGATCTAGTGATAGAAGAGTTGACTATAAATATACGGATTATAGAACAAACTCTAGCCAGAATATTTCTGATAAAGATAGAGACCATAAACAAAAACCTCCACCCACTGATAATAGACCAGGTCCAAGTAAAGAGGATAATAGACAAAGGGAAGTATCCTACAGTAAATTCTCCACTGAGTCCCCATCCGGCTCCCGTTTTTTAGAATTGCTGAGGAGCAGATTTTCCCCGATAAAAGAAACAAAAAAGGAGAAGGAGAGGAGACAGGATCATGTAAACAGCCATGTAGGGAAATCGAAAATAAAAAGATCATTACCAGATGAGGAACGAGAGCAGGAGCCAGAGTCAAAGAGAAGAGACTCAAGTCTAGGATCCCCATAGACAAAGGCATTTTTAATTTGTCTACAGTGATTCTGACCAAAGATCAGAAAACTGTACTCAATAGGGGTCTTAATTTCTCAAGATCTAGTGGCCCTAATAGCTTCCAATTATATAGTGATCTTCACAAATTTGTGAGAAATTTAACCCTTAAACGACATTTTATTACAGGGGAAGGGCATTCCAGAGGTGTGGGGCAGTCAGTGAAAAAGGTTTAAGGCGGGAGAGGGCTTTAGATACAAAGGGGGTAGAAAGAAGACATCCTTGAGAAGAACGCAAGAGTCTGGATGGTGCATACCGAGAAATTAGGGATGAGATGTAAGGACGGGCAGAAGAATGTAAAGCTTTAAAAGTGAGGAGAAGAATGGAGTGTGAGATGCGGGATTTGATCGGAAGCCAGGAGAGGGATTTCATGAGGGGAGATGCTGAGACAGATCTAGGAAAGAGTAGAGTGATTCTGGCAGCAGCATTTAGGATAGATTGTAGGGGAGACAGGTGAAAGGCAGGAAGGCCGGACAGCAGGAGGTTACAGTAATATACTATATAATACACACAGCAGAGGATTTAGAGATGGATTTTACCTGAGGAGAGAAGAAGGATAAGATCCATTTTCTGCAGAGACTTCTTCCAGATGGAATTTGGTAGCATGGGCATTAGCCTGGAAAAGCCTGGCAAATCAATAGCAGATATGGGATACATATCTAATGCTACCATAACAACCATAGCCTTTTTTATACTCTGGGCTTGTGATCAAACATATCTTTCATTTGAAAAGCCTTACTGAAAGTTATCTGTTTATGTGATATATCCAAGCAAGTCTCTCTCTTAGGCTGAGTCTATGGTGAGCGCTTATCCGCTGACCCGCGCTGAGGCGTCCTGAAGCTTGTCAGTGAGCCCCTGCAGTCGCAATGAGAGCGGCTTTAGCAGGGGCTCGCGCACGCTTCTGCAAGCGTGCGAAAGCGTAGCCGACATTAATTTTTTCGTTTGAGCGCTGATGGGAGCGCAGGGCCGGTCACGTGAGCGGTTCGCCCAGTGAGGGCGAACCAGCTCCGTGACGTCACTGGCCCACCCCCCGACACGCCCCCGGACGGCACGCGAACTAAGGCCAGGGAAAGCACCCGCTTTCCCTCAGCCTCAGCGCGCCTCCGCATGGCTGAAGTCACCGTGGACTCAGCCTTAGTCTTTACCATCTGTGCATCGTTATTATCAGGAGGATACTACCTATCAGGGCCGCCAAGGGGCCCAGGACAAATTAAAGGAGAAGCCCCCCCCCCCTCAACCCATAGCGCACCTACTGTAGTGCCGACGAGTATTCTAAAACAAATATGGGGCAATCACCAACAAGACCCAGGTACATGCTGGGTACATGCGGGGTACATGCTGGGTACATACTGGGTACATGCTGCAACATTTCAGTGACATTTCTGCAGGCAGACTAATGGCACCAAGACCTCTGCTCTGCGCATGTGCGTGGGGATCGCCGGCATTTTTTATTTCTTCTGACACTTTTTTTATTACACGGGCAGGCCATAGGGGGCCCTGGAGGCCAGGCCCCCGTACTCATTGGGCTCAGGACGCAAACCCCAGCAGAGCCCCCCCCCCCCTGTAACCGGGCCTGCTACCTATACTACTCATTGATGGCACTTTTTGGTCTCAATGGCTATTAACTGTATGCCATATTTCTATGTGGCGTAGCATTGAGGAAGTTACAAGGTGTAACAAACTTTTTCTAGTTAATTTAGCAACTGAATTCACAGACCAGTATATAATGGCCGGTATTCATTTCTTTGGAGTCTTAAGAATCAACCTCCTGCCACAAAATGAACGTTAAGGCAAAGAACAGTAAACCAAAACATGAAATAAAGTTCTGATGAAATTCTGATACCTTTCCCTAACATCTAGGTCAGCGGTTCCCAAATCCAGCCTTCAAGAACCACCAACAGGTCCCTGGTTCAGTGGAAATGACTGAGCCACTGATTGTGCCACTTGTGCGGAATCAGGGATAGCCTTAAAGCCTGACCTGTTGTGGGTTCTTGAAGACTGGAGTTAGGAACAACTGAACTAGTCATGCTGCTTCCCCGGCTGAGAGCCTTAATTGGCTGCAGTTACTACCACTTGGCCTTAATTATATGCCTGTCATTTTGCAGAGTGCAGTTTTCAGCAGTGAGGCAGCATGCCTGACAGATTCATGTTTGTACTGGTTGTTTACTTTTCGCTGAGACCATTTCTCTATTTGAAAACCATGGTTTATCAGCAAGGTTATTCTGTTTACTGTCTGTGCTGACTTCACGCTCGCATTTGCTGTATATAACAATGGATTTGTTGTCTGAGCCAGCATTGAATACATTTGTTTTTGTCCATGGCATAAAAACACGCTACTTTACTGGTGGAAGCGGCCTTGCTTTAGCAGTACTTTCCCCATCGATCACCTAGCTATTTCTTAATGCTGATGATCTACACTTCAAGCTCCACAGGGGAATGGCAATCACAGTAATTTATAGAATCTGAATGTTTTCTTGTCTTGGTTTTCCTTTTGGACTTGCCCTGTGTTTAGTACCACTACTACTCACAGCAGAAACAAACTATCCCGCTGCTCTTCTTCCTTAACTCTGAGGGTGTGCCCTAAATTGCTGTCCCTATTGCTACCTGAGCGTTTGTTGGGGAAATACAAAAATGAGCTTAGTTTGTACCGTTTTCGTTGAAATGTTGCTGGAAATTCAATGTACCTTACACCATTAGTCCCACACAAAACAATACTACAGCTATGAGTTCTGCACCCTGCCTTTACTAAGCCCAATGAAATGTATATTCTCCTATGCAGTTCAGCTAGCAGATTTTTAACTGAGGGGACAAATGCATCTTCCGACACAGATATATGGTGGTCAATGTCCCCTACACATATCTACTGGATATACTGTACTGTAGATATATCCATAAACACACTAGATGAACACAACAAATACATTCATCACATACTAATAGACAACCACATATATGCACATGCCACACACGCTCTCACACACTGACCTGCATGTCCCTTACACTGTACACACACACACACACGTAAAGAATAACACAGATTGACAAGCACCCACAAACTGACCACCTACACAGTCAAACACTGACCTGCAGGAACCAGCTTTAACAGGAGGGACTGCAAGGACCAAAGCGGAGTAGAAAGGACACAACCTATTCATATTTTTTTCTATGCATATTGGCAAAATGACATCTCTTAAGGTTTTGGGCAAATATGCCCAAGAGTAGGTAGATATTTGTATTGCACATTTTTGTTTTGTATCAAGTGCATGGGGTTCAAGGCTATATTAGCTTCAGAATCTTTGTTATGTAATATGCCAAATTCCCAATGCAACTACCGTATTAGCATTGTGATGCTGGCAATGGCTTTTGTACGAAACAGTATTAAATTATTTTTATATTTCATTCCTCACGAATCAAGAGCCAGTTTGTGATTCTATTTTTGATACTATCAGCCGAGCTTTAACTTGTTCACCCTGACAACAAGGGACTTACAGTATGTTCTATTAGTATCACGCAGCACTCTTCTTGTTTTAATTCATCACAAGAAAGGCTTCTCAAACCTGAGATTTCGTTTTGTTTAACAATAATTATGTATATTTAACAAACTAAAACAAAACATTAAAAAAAAATATATGCTGACATATATTATGCTCAGTGCTCTTAATACAGCTTAACCCCGTTATAGAGCGGTCCTCGGGGGCCACCAGCAACCACCGCGTTATAAACGGGGTCGCGGGAAAAAAATGGCAGCCGAAATTGTTTTGATTTTTTGTGGTGGTACTGTGTCCGCCGGAGGGGGAAAGCTGAGAACTCTCCCAGTGTTCCCAGACCTGGTGGGGCAGCGGCAACAGCACACAGCACTTAACCGGCATCTGGCAGCTCTTCTCCCTGTCTCTGCTTCCTGCTTCTGCTTCCGTCTTCCGAGAGCAAGCTCCCTTAAAGAGACAGTGTGTCTCTGTGTGTGTGTGGTATTTGACTGTGTGAGTCTGTGTGTGTGTGTGTGTCAGTGTGCTGTGTGTGTGCAGTGTGCTGTGAGTGTGTGCAGTGCGCTGTGTGTGTGCAGTGTGCTGTGAATTTATGCAGTGTGCTGTGAGTGTGTGCAGTGTGCTGTGAGTGTATGCAGTGTGCTGTGAATGTATGCAGTGTGCAGTGAGTGTGTGCAGTTTTTTTTTTAAATTCGGGGTCCACGCTCAAACCGCGTTATAGCGGATCGCGCTATAACGGGGTTGAGCTGTACTAGGACATATTGTTACAGTATGCAAATTAGTACCCTGGGGTTTTATTTTAGGATAAATTAAACGACCAGTTTTATCAGATACTGCATTATTACTGTACTACAACCTACCAACCTTTTACAAAATCTAGTGTGATACAGTTACAATATAATTAATTGGAAAAAATCCCTCCTAGCAGTCTCCCTGTATATACTATACTATAGGTTTAACCACAACGTGAGAACGTAAGAAGAAAAAGTTGTTTGCCGCACTGTGACTTGACTCTGTACTAGGCATGGACACATTGTTATAGAATGACAAAAACTAGTGCACTGGAAGGGAGTAGTGTTTTATTTTAGGGTAAATTGTGTGCTGCTTACATATTATGCAAAAAAAAGTCTCTAATTCAAACAATATACTACCAGGAAAAAGACACATTGTTGAAAACTAAAACATTGTACCGCTTAGTCAAAAAGTAAAACAACAATGTCTACTATGGCCACTTGCCCACCGAGATACAGATTCTTAAAAATCTAATGGATTGTCATAATAAAAAAATTTAAAAAATCCAGAGAAGACGAATCATCCTTTTGGACACTGATTCGCAGAAATCCATGGACCAAAGGAACCGGCCAGTCTGAGACATATCCAAATCTGCAAAAATCTATTCGCCCATTACTAGTCACATGTCGCTGTGACGTTATGATAATGCAACGCTACAGGAGTAGGGACGCTCTTCAAGGTAAGTACCTCCACTGGAGGGGCCCCGCATCCAGCTTGTCACCTTGAGCCCCGTACATCCTGGCCCTTATATTTTATTTAATATATTTTGTTCATCCGAAGTGTAGTGCATAAGTAAAAAAATATTTGTGAATAAAAATATATATCATAAAAATAAAATGAATACGAGGATGAGCCTTTTCCAAAGCTTCAAAAGGTTCGGATATCGACTTAGAAACCTAGTGAAATAATTTGAGCTGTTCAACTTCAAATTCTAAATCTGCAGGGTTTGAAATTCGAAACGGTGAGTGTGCCCATCCTTACTGTATTCAATGATTTTGGGAAAGCTGACATTAGACATTTTATTTTCAAAAAGTGAGTATCGAAGGAGTTAGTAACCAAACATGGGGTCCATGCTGAAAGTTTAATTCATTTTGGCTGAGGACATTTACAGGACATATGGAGCAGGCAGTTCAACAATCAATGAATTTCAAATACAAAGAGAAAATACTCACAACACAGAGAGAGCGCAACAGGGTCTGATCTCTCCATTTTATTTGCAAACATAATTATATTATGTCCCTAGTTGTCGAAGTCCCATAAAAAAAGCAGTGGTACTGTGCTTATTTCCAAAGTGAGAAATTATTTTCAACAATGAAGCAAAGCTCCTTAGACGCAAGTTTTAACATACATACATATCTATGTAGCCCCTTTACCCCCTTTCTAAATGTTGGTACCCTTTTACTTGGCTTCCGATAAGGATCCCCTCTGTTGCTATGTGTGCCTCCCACTATCAGGCAGATGGCTGCTCTGCTTGAGCTGCACTCCAGGAGCTGATATGCAATGTGGGCTCCCAGCGTCCATCAGGACGCACTGCTCACGGCCTGTTTCCTGATCTCTCCTGATCGGCTCAAGGTCCCTCAGGGTTGCACCCACTCTCCTGCTACAGATCTAGTGACAGGACGTCCATACACACCAAGTCCAGTGGCCCACTGCTGGTAAAATTCACTAATGGAGCTGCCCTCTTAGGGAGTGTTTTCCAAAGTACATACCGGTCTGAATTCTTACAGTATTCTTCAATGTTTCTGGCCATTCAAAGCCAGAGGGACTGGTCCCTAACTAGTCGCAACATATTTTCGGTACCCAGATGACCGTGGTTGTTGTGAAAGGAGCTGAGTACTGCCTGTATTTATGAGTAACAACTGCTTGGTTACCAAGTGTTGAGATTTCTTGGCGACTCACAACAGTATTCCACTCTTTATTACATATTAATTATTCCACTCTGGTGTGGTCAATCCTGTCAGCGGAGACCCTTTTATTCCTCACAACCTTTTGCAGGGCCACTTCTAACCTGCATAGAAATTCTGATAATTTCTTCCCCTCCTGTTGATACATCGCCCTGAACTAGAAATAAAGCTCTTCACTTTCAGTAGTCCTGAATGCACTTTCTAAGGCATGCAGGCATGCGCCAGGAGTAACAGCTTCTTTCCCGTCTCTATCTGCCCTTACTATAGCTAACGCAGGCCTCAGACGTTTTCTGCAATCCAGACTCTCTTGTCCTGCTCTGATCCCCCCATTCTTGCACCATCTGTGTGACCTGCTCTATCCAGTTCTCAAAGTCTTTAATAGTGGCTAGGTCCTTGTCCTAGGTCCTTGTCAGAAGCCATGTCATAGGGACATATGATACATCAGCCAATCGATTGAAATCTCATTTTAAATAGCACTTGTGTGCACTTGAGTACTTATCTGAAATTTCTCAGTCTGAGGCATCAGCATAAAAAAAGTATTTTTGTCATTTTTTGGAGCACACATAAATTAACTGCACTAGCTGTAGAGATTAAAATTCTATATATTAAGAAAGAAATCACAGCTGCCGTTAGCAGCGTTGCAAGCGTCACACGGGTCATTAAAAACTGCAAAAAGCGATATGCCAACATTAAAAGAAGATTAAAAGAAAAGATGGTGCTGGAAAAGAGACATGCCAGAGAAACCGCTGGAGGTCCTCTCTAAACATCCTGTACACGCCCTTTGAAAATGCCCTCAAGGCAATCATGCACCCTGAAATAATCGTGGGAATCGCTTACTTCAGAGATACTGGGTGAGCAATGTCCAATGAGGAACCAAGAAATTCAATTACACAGCCCAATTTATGTACACTATTGTCAACTGATGTACATTACATACATGTAACATACGATGCAAAATAATAATAACAGTAATAATAACTTTATTTAATATACTTGATAGACAGCTGTCAATATTCGCAGACACAAGTACAATATGTTTTCTTTCATGTTACATTTTGTAAATTGTATTCTATATTCTCATAAAGTTAATGTAGCATGCAGTATGTGAGTGACATAACGTGTCATTACAGCTAAATACTGTGACTCAGTGAAAGTGAACAATATTTTTCTAAACCTATAATTATTTATATATTAGTTGTATGAACATGTTATGTAACATTTAAGCACATGTTACTATAGTTATGCACCTAATTTATTAAGACATATAACAGAGATCTTTATACTGTACGTCACACGTAAATGTTTGTCTTCATACAGTATCACAGTGTATGTCAATATGTGCAAGTACTGTATGAAACAGATTTTTTTTTAATGTTTATTCTTAAAAATATATTTCACCTTCTTATATTCTTATAGGTCCATCCAGCTGTTCATATTTCCAGCCGACTCTCCCTCTTGGCAATCTCCACCAGGTAAGCAAATAAAATGTAATGTTTAAAAAAATGATGTATACAGTGTATGTCCATTAGTCACATACTTGCAACTCTATATACATGTAACAAACAGTATTTGACTCAGATAACATCACAATACATTTGTGTAATAAATAATATTACTATGACATAACAATTACTGTATATGCCAAAATGCTGCATATAAAATCTATGTACATGTTATGTATGATTTGAGGGTGTTAGAACACATTTTAAGCACATAGTTATTGCACATGGGATTACAATATAGAACATACACATTTATTTATCAAATGTTTGACCAGGAAGTAATACATTGAGTTACCTCTCATTTTCAAGTATGTCCTGGCCACAGAGTTATAATAATAATACATGGTTACATTAAATGAACAGAGTTAAAGAGTCAATTCAGTCATTCAATGGACAGTTAGAGTTGGAAAATTGGGTACAGGCGATAAAGGGCTGAGAGTTTCAGATTGAAACAAGAGCAACTTTAACATCACCAAATATCAGCAAACGGCTCACACCCTTTGGCTGCCCTTCAACTGTGGGGGTTCTGATTGAATGCAGCTGTGGTTTTAAAAAGTCCTTTGTCCTCATGGGTCATTAACATTTCGAGAGGGTGGGGCTGACGAAATACAGCAGTAAGCAAACGCCGATATTAACCCTTAGCATGCTGATTATGTGCAGAGGGGAGCAGCTCTTTGGAAACCCCATCAGGCATCTATCCTTGGGGTGACGCAGATGTAGACTGAAGGGGTTCAGATTGAATGCAGCTGTGGTTAATGCCTCTATATTTCTATATGTGAAACCATCACACATCATGATGTACTTATCCTTTCCTTAATGTATTATGTTACCTTCTTAAAGGTCCACCCAGCCGTAGTGAACATCGCTCCACTCGCCCACTCGCCCACTCATCCTCTTTTCACGAGGTAAGCAAATAATAATGTGTGACTGTACAAATGTAAGTAAGACTCTTCTTCAGTAGTGACATACCACTAACATAAATCGAATAGAACAAAGTCTGTGATCGGTTCAACAGAGTGAGGGGTGAATCAAAACCCTTGATGGGCAAATGGAAATGGAGTCCATAAATAAAACACATATAGCGAATGGTTTATAATATCCACTGGGTACATACTGTTCAATCCATATATGAGTATATCTATGAAATTACTGCAATATAGGGTTACGAATGATTCATGGGGCATATCAATGGAAACTTATCGAACCTGGCCGATAAGTGTCGAGTGCTATGGATCCCCTGTTTACAACCCTGGAGCAGTAGCTGTGAGCTAACAGATAGGTCTCAGTCCAACAGGCCATGCATAACATGCAACCACTAACATAACATGCATTTAACATACAGTACAGTATGCAATTGACAGCTACCAATTCCTTCCACTAATAAAATGTGTGAGATAACATTGCCTAAAATATTATAACATTGTCAAATTTCACTGACAGTATGTGATTGACATCTGTGAATAGTGTAAAACAAATAATTAAATGTAAAAAATACAAATAAAAATATTATATGATCTCATTTATTGAATCTCTGTATGTACAATATAATATATAACATGTTCATATAAACCACATATAGTACAACTGAGTTTTATATACATATTAACACTATGTAAATCAATTTATTTTACAGTATAAAGAAGCTGCAATATAAATACATTGACATTTAAAGTGTACATTTTTATGTAATATTATAAACATATGTTAAAACATCATAAATATGATCGTTACGAAGCGTTATGTAATAAATATGTTCCTGTTTTCTTCTTATACTGTAGGTACAGGTTCACATTCAAGGCGCCAACCAACCTATTTACTGAGCCCATCTTCTCCAGGTAACCCAGTCACTGAGCCCATCTTCTTCAGGTTCCCACGTCACTGAGCCCATCCTCTCCAGGTAACCCAGTCACTGAGCCCATCCTCTCCAGGTAACCCAGTCACTGAAGCCCATTTCCTTCTCCAGGTGGTAATCCCAGCACAGAGCCCATCCTCTCCAGGTAACCCAGTAACTGAGCCATCTTCTTCAGGTTGCCACGTCAATGGACCATCCTCTCCAGGTAACCCAGTCACATGAGCTCATCCACTCAGGTAACCCAGTTACTGAGTCCATCCTCTCCAGGTAACCCAGTCACTGAGTCCATTCCTCTCCAGGTAACAAGTCATGAGCCTCCTCTCCAGGTAAACCCTAGTCAACTGAGCCCATCCTTCCAGGTAACCAGTCACTGAGCCCATCCTCTCCAGGTAAACCAGTCACTGAGTCCATCCCTCTCCAGGTAACACGTACACTGAGCCACTATCCTTCCAGGAACACCCAGTCACTGAGCCCATCCTCTCCAGGTAACCCAGTCACTGAGCCCACCCTCTCCAGGTAAAACCAGTCAATCGAGCCCATACCTCTCCAGGTAATCCAGTCACCTGAACCCCATTCCTTCCAGGTAACCCAGTCACTGAGCCCACCCTCTCCAGGTAAAAACCAGTCACTGAAGCCATCTCTCAGGTACCATCACAGTCCACTGAGCCCATCCCTCCAGGTAACCCAGTAACTGAGCCCACCCTCTCCAGGTAAACCAGTCACTGAAGCCTGTCCTCTTAAGTACCAAAATGGCAAGTAATGTGTGTAACAATTCCACTAAAATTATTGCTGATTAGGCACATACTGTCATATAAAGTATGGTATATGATAGAAATATATGTGGAATCTACATAAATTAAAAAATATACTACAATACCCTAAAACATTTACGTGACAATAAGTATATGTCAATAGTATGTACTATATAACATTATACCCATAGTTATGTGATATAAGAATTACATACCTTCTTGCATATTGACTTAAAAAGATGTAGTGAATACATGAGTTTACAAATATTAATACAAGTATATTGTTGGTGAAACCATTAAACATCATTGATATATTAAAATGTATAACATTTCAGGTTTTATACGTTATCTTGTTATAGGTCCTTCCGGACATCCACTACGTCAGCCAGCTCGCCAACATGACACCATCTCATCCGACCAATCACCAGCATGGATTACACGGAGCACGAAATCCTCCAGGGCACCAGCACATACTACAAGGCCACAGAGGCTGTGGCGGTTCTCACTGGAAGCATGGCGAACATAAAGTCCAGATCCAGCACCGCAAGCAGCAAATGTGAAAACTAAAGGTCCTTTACACAGGACTTTGTGCTGGTTGAAATAGTGCAGTACCACAGAAAAATGCACCAGAGGAAATGCAGTATATGATAGCATTACAAGTGAAGGAAACTTAAAAAAATATATATGAAGGAAAATTGGAATAAAAAATTTTTTTAATAGCAGCAACAAAATATTTGTCTGTGCGAACTCAGCCAAAATGTTCCCACCGCATATATGGAGTCAATGCCAAGAAACGAGTAGTTGCTCACTCATGAGCAGGTGATGGACATTTTTCCACCCCCAAGCCCAACCAACCACAACAGCTGTGTTTCAGCAGCACATCATGAGCTACGGCAGCAGAAAGTGTTAAACATAACCACACAACAACCCCCAGTCCTCTCCATCCATAGACGTGGACTAAGACGCTTGGCAGCAGTGAGACCTCCAAAGTTGTGCCTGATCACATACCTCATAAGAGACGGGAAAAAAATGTGATGTCGTTAATTAGAAAAAGTGTGTGGTGTTGTGTGTGTGTGTGTGTGTGTGGTATGTGTGTGGTGTGATGTGTGGTGGGTGTGTGTGTGTGTGTGTGTGTGTGTGTGTGTGTTGTCGTGTGTGTGTAAGTGTTGTGTGTGTATATATATGTTGTGTGTGGTGTGGTGTCGTGTATATATGTATGTAATGTATATCATGTACTATATATATATATATGTGGATGTATGTATATATTATATATATATGTATTATATGTATATATATATAGGTGGATATGGGAGAGGAGAGAATGAGAGAGAGAGGAGAGATGTGAGAGATAGAGGGAGAGGATGCGAGGAGATATAAGAAGATATTAGAGCTAGAGAGAGAGAGAGCGATAGAGAGTATATAGAGAGATTTATAGAAGCATACATATATAGAGATATATATAGATACTATATAAGATATATATATTACATTACACACCACACACCACACACATTATTTTTGGCCTTAATACTTTGTTATAAAGTTTAATCCTCTCTGGATTGTGTTATGCTTCTTTCGTGTTTTACACATGTGTGAATAGTCAGGTGCCAATGAGTATAATTATATGTGGTTCTTTCATAGATTAAAGTAGTATGTGATCTGACAACATACTTAATTGTGAGGTGTAATGTGTTGCATTTACAATAAGCAATAATAATAATAGCACACATTAAAACACGCCCACTGATAATGATTGCTGTTCTCCACATAATAGTTGTCACACTATTAACCACCTAAATGAATAATGGTTCCACTCAGACAGTATCACAGTATATATTAGAAACTTTTAAATAGTTTAATAAAAATGATGGGGGATATCAAGTATTTTAATCAATCCAGTGCTTCAGGGGTTAATGCAGTTACAGTGTGTCTTAAAAATACAAGAAATTGTGTTTGTGACAGGTCAAAACCTTACCTTTTGTCTGTGCTGATCTACACAGAGGGTTAATTTGGGGGTTATCACTGATGGCCCACTAAAAGTGAAATACAGTATGTGTAGTTTAAAAGGCTGGGTATGATATAAAAATCCTGGGCCAAAAGAAAACTGTAACATTCTTGAATTATCACTTGTGCATCACAGAGGAGTTGACAAACAGGTCACTACTTAGTTGGAGGACTTTATTAAATATAAGAAATTATGGGCCTGACAGCAATTCATAAGAATAACAAATCTCTCACCTTTGCGATTAGACAAATAAAAACATACCAATCACTGCATGAGCAAGAGGTCCCTAATACAGATAACTGTTTCTCCTGCGAAAGTAGACGTTGAGCTGTCAAATTTTAGATACAGGCGTGCATGTAGAGAGCACAGACACAACCGTGACAATGGTGTCTGTCCAAGTATTAGAGAAATTAAGATATTAGGTATTTCATATATTTAGAAAAAAGGTGAAGGGAAACACAAAATGATTGTGCCCCTAAAAGAATTCACTAAACTGCACACCACAGCGTGTAAAAGTTAACTTTTAATAGATTTACTTAAAACATATATTACCAAAGAGTTGTGTAAAGTGAATTAAAAATAGATTAAATCGACACTATCAGGCATCCATGTCGTCAAGTATATGATTCTACTATCCCAATTGACAACCTAATGATGATGGGATGTAGAGGACATAAGATGCTATAAGTCAGGGTATTAACCCCTCTGGGACAACTGTGAGACCAAATGGTATGTCTATGTATATACAAGTCAGCAAACAATTGAATGAATAAATATTCAGCGATCCTGCTACAATTATTACCATTGAGCACTTCAGTGATAAATTGTCAGTGTGTTGAAGTGCAAGTAGTTTGAGTGGTAAAGCTAACACTCGCAGTAATAATACTAGTGAGTTTACAACATGATAGAACTGACACTCACAGCAATGTTAATGGTGAATTCACAGCATAAGCTCTGTGAACACACATGTCATAGAGAGCAGGAATAACAAGCTCACTGACTGTAAGGGTTAGATTATGTAACCAGATACTGAAGTCTATACACAATGAACCAGGAGACTGCAAACACTACATTAAAACAGCTCCAAGTAGGAGACTGACAACATTGCGCGTCCAACGCGCTTTTCCCTCCATCAAAGGAGCTTCTTCAGGGACAAAATTTTACCCTGAAGAAGCTCCATTAGTAGAATCATATACTTGACGACATGGATGCCTGATAGTGTCGATTTAATCTATTTTTAATTCACTTTACACAACTCTTTGGTAATATATGTTTTAAGTAAATCTATTAAAAGTTAACTTTACACGCTGTGGTGTGCAGTTTAGTGAATTCTTTTAGGGGCACAATCATTTTGTGTTTCCCTTCCCCTTTTTTCTGATTCACTTTTCAGTTCACAGTTTGCACCCACAATTTAATTACCTTATTCACGTATTTAATTACATTATTCAATTAGTATGGTCCTGTGATCACTCCCTATCTCTTTCCTGTTGTTTCCCATTTCATATATTTAGGCAAACTTTAAATGTTAGGAAATGTTGTTTTTTCTTTATTCTACTGTAAGTCAAAAAACTGTCAACCCAGTAGTCGCTTTACGACAGGGGTGGGTCTCGTGTGTTTCAATGCAGAAGGTCTGGGCATAAATGTTGGCATGTTTGAATAGAAAATCAGAATTCAACAGAGGTGTGTTTGGGATCAGTGTCACAGGAGTCCAGGCAGTTTATACCTTTTTAACCGGGCTCATTCACTGGGCAAAACAAGATAATTAAATAAACTGTAATTTATTCACACAAATTCGCTTACACACTATGATACACAAAATATAAATGAAAAACACACTGGGGTTCTGGGGGTCAAAAATTAGACTCTCCAAGGTGCAGGGAACTCTAAATAAAAGTTTTACCCTGACCGGAACTTAGCCCGGAATCTCGTAGTTCCAAAATCGGCGTGAAGTCCACATGTCACCGCTCCTTTCTCTTCTGAGAATTTGGACTCTTTTGACTGCGAGTTACCACCTATCCTCTGGAACCAAAATCGGCATAAAATTCCAGCTGCGACCGCTACGTTCATTTTTGAGAACTTGGTCGCAAAAAGATGGGATTTCGAATCTGGCAGGCAGGCTTTCCTGGCTTGAAATCGAAGTCAGTTGCTCTGCTTTTCACACAAGAGCAACTTTGAAAACCTGCCCGCGCTCTTTCTACTGGGAATCTCAAATCTCATTGAATAAGACATTTCTTATAGTATTCTGAGTTTCATTCATGAAACTCAGCAGCCAATCATCACGTGGGAGCCTTCTCAGCAGCCAATCAGAGCCAACTCGGTCTGAAAAGCCAGGTCAGCGGGAAATATGAAATTGCCAAGGGACATTCGCAAGTTTGCCACCTCTGTCACTGGCTATCTCAATGCCACCCGCTGGGTCAGAGTTGGGAAACTGCAAGTGCTTTTGGAAGCACCTGATAATAATGCATAGCAAGCAATGGAATATTGCACTTTAAATATTTGTTTATTTGTCACTTGTCACTAATTTAAGTTTGCGCCTTATTTTTTTCATCTTTGAAGAGTTCTGGATGCCTGTTCCTCTCCTGTTTTCACAGTCAACACAGCTATTAAATTGAGGGATGAAAAAGCTAATTACTGATGCAACATGTGTCAATAGAAGAGCCTTTATTTTCTTCTGGTAGAGGGATAAATGGATATGTGATCAACACTGGCTCTTTAACTGACCCCCAGAGGACCAACTAATGGATGAGATACGGACTAATTAGACCTGATTTGATGTTTGATCATTTGGCAGATCCAGTCCCCTGGGTGACATAAAAGCTCAGCAACACTCTGCAACCCTCCTGCAAATTAAATGTTTAATTCAATTACGCAGGAAAACACACTGGCTCTGTGTAGAGGCTACTATAATAACACTGAGGCTTTAACCCCTTCACAGGAAGACTCGCTCCAGGAAAACTCATTATGGCCACTATTCAATATGCTGTAAAGTTATATTCCACTTGCTAAGGAAGATGTAAGCCCCATCTTACTGCTGTAAAAGGGAAAACAAAATCAGGCTATGCTCTGCTACAAACCTATCGTTAGCATTATCATTGTCATTCTGGCAGGGATAAGTATAGATCAAACATATAATCAGATTATTACTGGAGTAACACAATTGGACTATACTGTACATACATATTGGTTGGTTATAGCAGCGGTGTGCAAACTGTGGGCGCGCCCCCTTGGGGGGCGCAAGATTATGTAGGGGGGGCGCGGGCTGCTTGCAGGGAAACCTGGGGCGGGCAGAGCTGTGCACGGGCGCTCCGTGCTGCTGCTTCTATGTCTGTGTCTTGCAGAGGGGGCGGGGCCAGAAGATCCGTGCTGCTGCTTCTACTGCACCGACACACTTTATTCGAGCAAATACCCAGTATGTACCTGGCAGATACCTGGAATGCGCCGCTCCTCACCTCTGACAAGCCCCGTTGCGTTTGCCTTCCCAGCCTGGGTTCATGCCTGGCTGACGGGCGGCTGATCTGTTAAATGATAATGATTAGGATTTAATAGGCTGCAATGCTTCGCGTGTCTACCAGATGGCATAAATTCATGAATTGTAATGCAGTATATATATATATATGAGTGTGTGTGTGTGTGAGGATTGTGTGTGTGTGTGGGGGTGGGGATTGAGTGTGAGTGTGTGGGGATTGAGTGTGTGTGTGTGTGGGGGGGGATTGAGTGTGTGTGTGTGGTGATTGAGTGTATGTGGTGAGTGTGTGTGGTGATTGATTGATTGAGTGTATGTGGTGTGTGTGTGTGTGTGTGTTGATTGAGTGTATGTGGTGATTGATTGAGAGAGTGTGTGTTGTAATGCAGTGGTGCGCAAACTGGGGGGGCAACGAGGCGCAAGATTATTTAGGGGGGCGCAGGCGGCGTGCGACGAAAACTGGGTGCGCGGGCCGGCAGACGCTGTGCGCGAGGGGCGGCCAAGAAGATGTGCACGGGCGGGCAGCCGAAGATGTGTGCGGGTGGCTGAACAGGATAGTGCAGGTGGCGGCAACGTGATGGTGTGTGAGCGCACGCGCAGGGGCTTCGGAGGTACAGTGAGGAGCACGGTGAAGTCAAACGCCCCTCCTTCGGTGTCTGCCCTGCAATAGCGCTGTGTTCCTGCTCTCCTCCGCTGACAACCTGCTTCGCTGCGATCTTCTGCAAGTGAAAGGGTAGGCTGCCACTATAACAATCATACTATGAATGTACAGAAATAATGTAAAAAAACTGTGAAAACACAACATTGAAAACGGGAAAAAATAAATAATACTGTAGGTAGGAGTTTGGATGACAATGGGGATAGCAAGACAAAAAGCAGGGAGGGGAAGGAAGAAAAAAGAGGGGGGGGGAGAGGGAAGTGAGGTAGCAAAGAGGTGGATGAATGCCCCCCCAAAGGATTGCCTTTGTGCATGTACGCTCTCCCAAGCTTGGCGCTTGGGGAGACAAACAAAATTGACTTTGATGTGCGCTCAGCAGCAGTCAATACACACACACAGCCACACACAGACACACACAAAGACACACACACAAATAGCCCCGATCCATGCTTGCAAAATTATGCAGGATATCCTGTGCTCATGCTTGGAGTTGGTGATGTCACCGCTCTCAGCGGCAGCGTGGACGCAGCCTAATTTTGCAAGCGCGAGCTGTTGAAATATGTAAGTATTTAAACATATTTGGATTTATATTGTATACCGTTTAATAAAGGGTTTTTTTTTTTTTTCATGTGATTTTGATTACATCAGGCAGGGGGGGGCCCGAGAAATTTTATGGATGAAAAGGGGGGCTCGGCATAAAAAGTTTGCTCACCCCTGGTTTAGTGAACAGCACACCTGTGACTTGTGTATGTGATAAGGGTTAATACATCTAGCTATGTACCTGACTCGCTTATCTCTCTGCAGGGTCCCTAAAAGTATCAATATCTCCCCCTAAAATTGACACACAATACACCTCAATTTGATGCCACCATCAAGAATAGTTTAAGGGCTTACCTTAAGGTCCTAAAATATGTAATTTAACATACATCCCAATGTAGCAAAATATGTCCTAAAATACTGTTAATCTCTTCAAAAAGCGTTAGATTAATTTAGAGCCCAAAGACAGTACTTATTCAAATTTAGGTTTAATTTACAAAAATAGTACAGTGCTTGGTTACAGAAAAGGAATGCTACAACAAACATACAATATAGAAATGGAGACAGTTTCATGAAGTAAACAGGGACATAAAACACAAAAATGAAATACGTTCCTACATAACAATATCAGTTCCCTCTAATAGATGATAGAGATTGGAATGAGAATTCACGTATTTAAGTAATAATCCCTGAAGAATAGGGCATTACTGGCCAATAATGCCCTGGCTGGAAGAGTTGAATGCCCTGTTCTGAGGGGATTATTACTATTATAGGCTAAATGTAGACTTTCTTTTCATAAATAATAGACACTTTTGTATAGTTATATATATTTTTTTATTAAAATAAAATGGTAAATACATGAATCCACCTCTATATACTCTTACACTGCAGCTATCTATATCCACACACTGCCGCCCCCTCTGTGTACACACACAACACACACACACACAACACAGCACCTCTACACACACACACAGCAGATCTACACACACACACAAACTGCTGCCACACACACACACACACACAGCACACACAACACATCACCTCTACACACAAGCACACCACACACACAACACAGCACCTCTACACACACACAGACACACACACACACACAACACATCAGCTCTATACACACAACACAGCAGCTCTACACACACACACACAACACAGCAGCTCCACACACACACAACAGCTCTACACACACACACACACACACACACACACACACACACACACGGGGGGGGGGGTTGAGTGTGTGTGGGGATTGAGTGTGTGTGTGTGGGGGGTTGTGTGTGTTTGGGGGATTGAGTGTGTGTGTGGGGGGGATTGTGTGTGTGGGGGGATTGTGTGTGTGTGGGGGGGGGATTCAGTGTGTGTGGGGATTGAGTGTGTGTGGGGATTGAGTGTGTGGTGTGTGTGTGAGGGGGGGATTGAGTGTGTGTGTGTGGGGTGGATTGAGTGTGTGTGTGGTGATTGATTGTGTGTATGTGGTGAGTGTGTGTGTGTGGTGAATGATTGAGTGTATGTGGTCAGTGTGTGTATGTTGTGATTAAGTGTTGTAATGCAGTGGTGCACAAACTGGGGGGGCAATGAGGCGCAAGATTATTTAGGGGGGCGCAGGCGGCGTGCGACGAAAAATGGGTGTGCGGGCCGGCAGACGCTGTGCGCGAGGGGCGGCCAAGAAGATGTGCACGGGCAGGCAGCCGAGATGTGTGCGGGTGACTGAACAGGATAGTGCAGGTGGCGGCAACGTGATGGTGTGTGCGCAGGGGCTTCGGAGGTACGGGGAGGAGCACGCCCGAGCACGGTGAAGTCAAACGCCCCTCCTTCGGTGTCTGCCCTGCAATAGCGCTGTGTTCCTGCTCTCCTCCGCTGGCAACCTGCTTCGCTGCGATCCTCTGCAAGAGAAAGGGTAGGCTGCCACTATATCACTCATACTATGAATGTACAGAAATAATGGGGGAAAAAACTGTGAAAACACAACATTGAAAACGGGAAAAAATAAATAATACTGTAGGTAGGAGTTTGGATGACAATGGAGATAGCAAGACAAAAAGCATGGAGGGGAAGGAAGAAAAAAAAAAGGGGGGGGGGAGAGGGAAGGGAGGTAGCAAAGAGGTGGATGAATGCCCCCCCAAAGGATTGCCTTTGTGCACGTACGCTCTCCCAAGCTTGGCGCTTGGGGAGACAAACAAAATTGACTTTGATGTGCGCTCAGCAGCAAAAACACACACACACCGCCACACACAGACACACACAGACACAAATAGCCACGATCCACGCTTGCAAAATGATGCAGGACACCCTGTGCTCATGCTTGGAGAGTTGGTGATGTCTCCGCTCTCAACGGCAGCGTGGACGCAGCCTAATTTTGCAAGCGCAAGCTGTTGAAATATGTAAGTATTTAAACATATTTGGATTTATATTGTATACCGTTTAATAAAGGGTTTTTTTTTTTTTCATGTGATTTTGATTACATCAGGCAGGGGGGGCCCGAGAAATTTTATGGATGAAAAGGGGGGCTGGGCATAAAAAGTTTGCTCACCCCTGGGTTATAGTATACACTAAATTCTTTTGCAGGTGAAGATACCTTAACCAAACTGAATTAAAACGCTGAGTTCATGGTGTATTATGATAAAGTATAATGTATACCCTGCTTGCCATTCCCTCTGTGTTTTGTTAACAGAAAAAAGAGGGGTGTAACCGGGCAGTCCTAGATCTAATAAGTATAAAATGCAAATGCAACAAATATTCAGCCAGTGCTGCTTTAAACACAGCTTTTAAACATCGCCTGGGATGAGATGCAAAGCCAGAAAACCCACTGACAGACAGACGATTTCAACCTTGTGGGTCTCTTCAGTGTGAGGTTGGTTGTTTGAGACTAAGGGGTTCATGCAGTAAGCGGCGGAAAGGCACTTCTCGCCACTTTCCCGCCTAAAAAGCCTATCCGTATTCAGTAACGGGCGAGAAAGTGGCGAGATTCAAAAAAAACGCCAGTTTGGCTGGAGGTTTTTTTTTTCCGCCGGTGGCAGGGCGAGAAGGCACTTTCCGCCTAAAAATCCATATTTTTCCGCCACGCTGTATTCTAGTAGAGGCGAGTAGCTAAGCGGAGCTATTCGCCACTCTAGAATGGCGTTTTGCTGGCGGATCAGCCACGCAAGAAAAAGATGGCAAGTTGCTGCTCAGAGGCAGCGGATGAGCGGCGGATCGGCACTTAGAAAAAATTCTGGCCTTTTTCCTGGCTGTGATTGATGCCGGGGGGCTCCGGAGCTGATACCATTAATACCAGCACCGGAGCCCCCCGGCATGCATCCGAGGCAGGAAAAATGCATTTAAAGCCCACTTCATTACCTTAGCGGTTAACCGCTAAGGCAATGAAGGAGTTAAAGAGCCGTGCCAGGTTTATTGTGGGTAGCGGGGGTGGGTGAAGGGGGTATTTGGCCCTT